>JAOXYA010233933.1:0-19799 GCA_028565675.1 Sorex palustris | reverse complement strand
AGAGAGAGAGAGAGAGAGAGAAAGTGTCTGTCTCTATGACAGGCAGGGACAGGGGGGTGGGGAGACAGATGGGGAGGGTGACAGGAGGGAAACTGGGGACACTGCTGGTGGGAAGTGTACACTGGTGAAAGGACGGGTACTGGGAACACTGTGTGACTGGAATACAGTCATGAACAACCTGTGTCTGTGTATCTCACAGTGATTCAATTTTAAAAAAAATTGACAGTAAATACAATTACCATTCAGAATCAAAGTAGAAAGGATCGCAATGTATTACAGAGGCTTCACGCATCCACAGCCATCAGCTGCCTTGCATTTGGGTGTGAACTATGTATTTGGTTACTATTATTGTTTAGTTTATTGTTTGTTTTTGGGCCACGCTTGGCTGTGCTCAGGGATCACTTCTGGAGGGGTCTGGGGGACTGTATGGGATGCTGGGGATCGAACCCAGGCCGGCAGTGTGCAAGGTAAGTGCCCTATCCGCTGTACTACTGCTCTGAACCTCCCCTCCTGCTCCTGTTTCATGGAAATAGGTTGCTACTGCTCTGCTATACTAAAATAGGATTTCCTCCAACCTCATTCTGAACCATCCACTTTGACCCCTAAATGCCCAATATGCATCAGAGATGACTCAAAATGTGAGTTCAAATTCATTTACCTCTGCAAGTGAATTTTCCTGGTTTTAAAAAATTCCCATGCAGCTATCTGCTGACACACACCACAATCTGCAAATAGAACTAATTACAGGCATATTTCTCCATGGGAATTCTTTCTGAAAAAAAACGTTGTCGAAGCCAATATTACATTTTGAACAGAGCAGCCGGTCTCTCAGGGAAGCGGGGATGGTCAGCGGGCCTCAGAGACGAAACTGGGAACCCACAGACCAATTCACACGAGAAAATACAGTTCAAACAACAGAACCCCGCTAGCTCAACTTAAGCAAGTTGCATTCTCTCGGTGTCGCTCAGGCCTCTAGAGAGGGGCAGATTCTTTACAGATGCCCTGTGGGTAAGGAGTTAATCACAAAGATATTTATGAGAAACACTGCATTTGTCTGGCGAGACTCATTTGATTGGTACAAATCAGTCAGAGTGAAAAAAAAAAACCCAAAAGTGAACCTGTATTTCATCTCCACACCTGTGTCCCTAACATCGCCTAGAGGCTCACACAGTAAGTGAAAGGAAGGCGAAGATTTGGCATTGGAAGACATCAGAATGAGCCCAGGAACCCCGGGGTCTGAGCACTTTTTTTCTTCTTTTTGGGTCACACCTGGCGATGCACATGGGTTATTCCTGGCTCTTCACTCCTGGTGGTGCTCAGGGGACCCTATGGGTTGCTGGGGATTAAACCCAGGTCGGCTGCGTGCAAGGCAAACGCCCTACCTGCTGTGCTATCGCTCCAGCCCCAGCTCCGAGCACTTTGGATCATAGTTTAGGCTCCACGGAAATGCATCACGGGAGCCACTTGCTTCCTGAGACCCACACAGGTTCTCATTTCTTTTTCTCTTCTCTTCCCCTTGCCCTTCCCGCTCCCCTTCCTCCTTCTCTCCTTGTTTTTGGTTTTGGGGCCATACCCAGCAAGTGCTCGGGGATCATTCCTGATGGTTTTCAGGGGGACAGTATGTGGTGCTGGGGGTTGAGCCTGGGTCACTGGCGTGCCAGGCCAGCGCCTGACCCGCGGAGCTCTCTCTTTTTGACAACAGCTTCCTCCTTCCTCCTTCCTGTGCGCAGACCGAAGCGTGGTCAGCTCGTGGCCCGCAGAAGGGAGGTTCCCCACTTGCTGGGTACAGCGTCAACAGCCCTGTCCGCAGCACGGGCTGTTCCAGGGCTTGTTGAAACAAGTCCTGGTCACACAGTTCTGGTTCTGCGTCACCGGGGAGTTCCCAGGACTCACTCACTGGACTCTGAGGGTGGAGTGACAACGACGCTCTGATGGGTTTGCCTGAGCCGGGCAGTCACCTCGGTGACAGGGCTGGTAGCTCTCAGGCAGCCACCAGCCCCCGTGGCTTTGGGAAGGGGCTCGAGGCACGGACAGGCTTTGCTGCCTCTCTCGACCAGGCCGGGCCTGAGATGGACAGATGCAATTTCTCCTCTAGAGAAACAAGCTCAACACCCCGCCGGGCTCCCGTTTCCCTCCTAACCAAGCCGCGAAAACCCTCTGTGAGTTTGTCAGACTCCGGACACTCCTGCCCTCTCCTCTCCCCAAACCGTAGCACTACACTGCACTGTCCTCCCATTGTTCATCGATTTGCTCGAGCGGGCCCAGTAACGTCTCCATCGTGAGGCTTGTTGTTACTGTGTCTGGCATATCGAATACCCCACGGGGAGCTTGCCAGGGTCTGCCGTGCGGGCGAGATACTCTCGGTAGCTTGCTGGGCTCTCCGAGAGGGGCGGAGGAATCGAACTCGGGTCAGCCATGTGGGCCATGTGCAAGGCAAATGCCCTACCCACTGTGCTATGGCTCCAGACCTCCCCAAAATGTAACCATCGAAAAATGTAGCGGCGGCTGAGCCGCTCACTACTACAAGGTGAGGACAAGGCATGTGACCAGTGAGCAAGGACTGGCCGTCTGACGGGGAGGAAAGAGAGACGGCAGGAAAGAAAGGCAGACTCAGGCCCCGCTGAGCCTTCCTCTCCCGGGGCCTGGGGGTGTCAGGATTCCCACGCAGCCTAAAGCCAGGCCTGGCGTTCGCTCAGCCCTGGTGGTGGGACCGAGAGAGAGTTGGCCAGGGTGCTGGCGAGAAAGTTTCCTCCGAGGAGAGACGTGAAAGGAGAAGATTCCTCGGTGCCTCCCGTTCCACGCCCCCTTTTCATTCTGCCTTCAGGGCTTCTCATGCAGGCCCAGGGGCTCGCGGCTGAGCCCCCAGCGGAGACACTGTCCGGGTGACATCAGCAGAATGTCCCCATCCCTCCCGGGGACCTCCTGGCTCTGCTCTGTTTTCTCAGCCAGCCTGGCCGTCAAAGACATCCATGGAAGGGTTGGTTCCTTCTCGCAGCTTCTGTGCAAGCAGGCAGGATCACTGCGGAAGGCCTTTGAGAAATATCGCCACTGGCTCTGGCGAGAGGCCGTTCAGGGCACAGAAGTAGGAAAGTTTGAGTTGCCTGGAAAATTCAGTTCTGTGGGCACATGCTGGAAGATGCCAAACAAATGAGGGGTTAACCATAATTGCTTCCCTGGGAGTCGCATCATCAAATAGCAGTGTCGTTATTCAAGAGGCGGCAACTATTTCATGTCTCCAAGTCTTTCTGGGCTTCTCCTGGGCTCTCGGGGGAGAAGGGAGGAAGATGCCAGGGGCTTTGCTCTGTGGGGGCCGTACACAGTCCCTCCAGCCCCGTTCCGCTGTTCGACGTCTGCTTTGGAGCGTGGCGTGCCCTGATCTCCTCCCCCTTCCATCAGTACTGCCATCCTCACAGGCACTACCACGCTACCCCCTCCCCTCCCGTCTCCTGCCAAGCCATTAGGGGAGCCTGCCCCCAGTCGTACTAACAGAGTCTAATGCCCAGAAGGCTAAAATGCCACACTGCCAAATGCCTGCTTCTAAGAAACAGAAATGTGAGGGGCCCGGAGTGATAGTACAGTGGGCAGGGCGCATGCATGACCCTTGGCCCCACCATCCGGGGCCCCGAGCTCTACCAGGAGAGGTCACAGAGTCAGGAGCCAGCCCTGAGCACTGCCAAGTGTGGCCCCCCCAATATAAGAAACAAAACACAAATGTCCTGCCCGCTCAGGAGAGAGTTCCTGTTTATGGCATTAAAGAACCAATGGTGCCTCCTTTGGCCATCAGCGCCTGTCACCGACACATGCCGGGGGACACCAAACATGAATTGACTTTGTGAAACATCTCAAATTCTCACTCTCTTGCACATGAATTGGTCGTGTACACAGATTTCCTCCTGAGCTTTTAATTCTTTTTTTTTTTTTTTGGCTTTTCAGGTCACACCTGGCAATGCACAGGGGTTACTCCTAGCTCTGCACTCAAGAATTACTCCTGGAAGTGTGCTCGGGAGACCATATGGGATGCTGGGAATTGAACCTGGGTCGGCCCCGTACAGGGCAAACACCTTACCTGCTGTGCTATGGCTCCAGCCCCCCCTTGTGCTTTTAATGTTACCAAATTAAAGTCGGCTGTGGCTTGAATTTTTGTCTTAAATTCAAGAAATTCCCATTTGGGAGAAGACAGTATGTCACCGTGGAAAAAGGATGGCTTTACCGGGTCACGTAAAACTGGGATCAAATGATCACCCCCCCATTTACAGGGGTGAGAAACGGATGAGACACTCCACATCTCTGCACCTGCAATATAGGAACATTCTTCCATCATGGCGTTGCTGGAAGGACTGAACAAACCCCCAGCGGGCACATGTCCACTCCCTACCCGACACCCGTCTTTGCTTCGCTGTGTTTTCTTGTTTAGTTTCCTCCATTGTCCTACAGAGGTGACCTTCTGACAGCCACCACAGGGCTCAAACTGACGGAGTCTGATGGAATCTCTCTAAACTCCAGACATCCCTTCCTCTCTCAGTAAATATGCTGAACACAGCTTAGCTTTTTCTCTGTTGCTGGGTCTAAGGGCCACCCAGTGGGGCGGCCCTTGGCCAGGCTCAGGACCGTGAGAAATAGGCCTGGTAGTGTTCAAGTTGGGCTGGAGGGATAGCACAGTGGGTAGGGCATTTGCCTTGCATGTGGCCGACCTAGCTGACCTGAGTTCGATTCCTCTGCCCTTCTCAGAGAGCCCGTGAAGCTACCGAGAGTATCTCACCTGCATGGCAAAGCTGTGATGTATTCGATATGCCAAACACAGTAACAACAAAGTCTTACAATGGAGACGTTACTGGGCAAATCGATGAACAATGGGAGGACAGTGCTACAGTGCTACAGTGCTCAAGCCATGCAGTGCTGGGGAGCGAATCCTGGAGCTCTTGGCCCACACCCCCAGGCTCAATTTAGCCTTTTCCTGATGGCGGAGAACATACAAGCATCCTTCCCCGCCATGCGCCGTGCAGGGAAACTTACTGGTCCTTCCTCAAATGCCTCCACCCTGAGAGTTATAGACCCACCACCTACTTGCCAGGGAGAGCTGAGGGCCCTTTCATGTGGCTCCCGAGGTCCCCAGGGCTACCGACACCTGACATGATGCTCGCACCCACAAACACTGCCTGCTTTGGTTTCTCCTTCCTCACCTGGTCAGCTCCTTCTTCCTGTGACTTCTCTCATGAAGGCTCAGTCTCCCTCCAAGTCGCCACCTGTCTCTCCTGCCTCTTTTCCGTCACCTCACACGGGCCTCAGCTTCCCTGGAGTGGGGCGTGGCCGACTGTCCAGGTAGCAGACCCAAGGGTGGGCTCCCGTCACGTGGACTCTCGCTAATCCAGGCTGTTTCCTCAGGCTCTTTGGCGTCCCTTGCTCCCCCCTCACCCATTCCCTTCCCCTCCTTTCTCACCTTCTGCCCCCCTTTCCTTCTCTCCTGCCTTCCTCCCAGGTCCACAGCTGTCCCAGATAGCAGAAGCTAAAGGAAATCTGGCTCTGCTTCTGTTGGGTTGCGCGTTTGCTTTTGAGGTATTTTACAAATACAAATGACTCATTCCGTCACCCAATGAGACAGTCACATAAACGTGGAATGAGAGTCTCGAGACGAAAGGGACGTCCTGGTGTTTGTAGGCCAAGAGCCAGGTTCTCTCTCGCTGGCCACAGAAAAGACCACAGAGGGACCCAGCCGGGTTGGCTGCCCCCACAAACCAGACATTCTCACCTGCCTTTGAGACTGGCACCAGCATGCACTCAACTTCAGACGCCTGCCCCTACCTCCGCGCCCCTCCTTCCTCCGAGGCACCACAGAGCATCCTGCTATGCCTCCTCCGTGGGCATCACCCAAGGCTGTGATCGCCGAAGGGCAGAGGCCACAGATGAGTTATTTTAGTGCTCCCAACATTGCAGGCAGACACGAGACGCTCGGTGGAATGAAAGGAAAGGAGAGTTACAGGAAACTCAAATCAAGCCTGCACTGGACTGATCAAAAATGAAAATGCTCTGACATAACCAGGGTTGTCAAAGCAGTGGACACCGGGAACTCGCCTCTACCCATGGTGAGAACGGATGATGTGAGAAGCTCCGGTGCAGCATAAAGGAAGCAGCTCCCACGTCCTGACTCAGCGATCCTGGCCCTGACGGAGCCACCGTGCGTGTGGCTGCAAGCTTGGTGACGCTTCTGGAGTGAAGGGTGTGTCATGTGGGATTAAAAAAAAAATAAACAAAACAAATCTCAAGCTAGGCTTGAGCTTCCTTTTTCCTTCTGCTTTGGACAGGATCGAGTTTAGGAGTTTTATAGTCTCGAGAAAACAGCAATGATGTGAGCGACAAGTCTCCAAATCGCCAAGTGTACCTGTAGTTCCCAACTCCGGAAGGAGGCCGGGGGAAGGTGACGACAGGGAGAGCGGTGCCCAGGGGGTACAAAGATTCAAGCAAACCCACCGTGGCGCTTGGAGGAGGTCCACGGAGAGAAGGGCAAGGGGGCTTGGTGTGACTCTGAAGTTGCAGCGGGGAGGAGGGCGGGCAGCAAGCTGCGCTCCCAGCACAAAGCGAGGAGGGTGGCCACGTTCCCATGGGCAGCGGTATCCCTGACCAGGTGGGGGCAACTGCCCTGCCCAGATCCCCCAAACAGAACGCGATGAAAAGTGGAACACCTGGTCAATGCTGTGCCAAGCCTCTCCCAGACCGGATGGTGTGTCCCTTACATCCACGGGTACCCCTGAGCGGAAGCCCACTGGTAGCAGTTGCAGGGTGGGGGAAAAGAGGGTGCACTGTATCATCCCAGATGATGCTAACTTCTTTTTTTGTTCTTTTTGGGTCACATCTGGTGATGCACCAGGGTTACTCCTGGCTCTGCACTCCTGGCGGTGCTCGGGGGACTATATGGGATGCTGGGAATCGAACCCGGATCAGCTGGTGCAAGGCAAAGGCCCTACCTGCTGTACTATCGCTCCAGCCCTCATGCTAACTTCTTAAGTGGAACACAGAGAAGAGGGCCCGAGATTTGGGGTGGCCTGGTGCCTGGGGTGAGGGTAAGTCGGTATTGGGTAGTGTGGGGGAGACGTGTGTGCACATGGGAGGGAGGGAGTGAGCGAGACAGACAGACAGATTTCATCAGACAGCTCAACAGTCTGGACACCACCCCATGTCCCTCTGCGGACACCCTCCTCAGGTGGGTTCTTATCGTGAACGTCCTGAGAAACCTCCGCTCCAGATTTACTCGGCTGCAGTAGCGAAATGACACGGAAACGCCTGACCAGGACTAGATAAGGTGGGATGGGACACTTTCCTAGAAATTATTCAAAGATAAGTCGCTGGCTCTTTGCTTGCTTTCGAAGCAAAGCTTCTGTCCGGTGGAATGGACAGGAAGTAGCTTATCGCGGGGAGACTGAATGTTGGGGCGAGGTGGGGGGGGTGTCTGTGCTTATAAGCACGCTGCCACCCCCACTCAGCCACAAGAGACTAGACAAAGTCTGAGCTCCGGGTGGGGGAGAAATTGGCGTGGCACGGTGCCTGGCCCAGGGGAAGTCACGGTGAGTACAGGTGGGGACATCCAGCCTAGCGCAGGAGGGCCCAGTGGGAAGACTGGGTCGGACCTCTGGAACTGGACAGATCTGGGCTCGACCCCTACTCTGCCAGGTGCTGCCGGGGTGACTTCAGGCAACTGAAGGCTCAAGTCTAGGCTTTTTCCTCTTCCAAACGGGCAATGCCTACCCTTGGACGGCTGCTGGGTGGCTTACATAATGCAATGGATACGTGCAGAAGACTTGGCACGCTACAGCTAGCCATAAACGACACCTGTTATTATTCACTTTTCTCACAGAGGCGATCAAGACAACAAACACGCCCCAGTCTCTCCACTGTCTCCTTCCGACCTGATGTTCAGAGGCAAAAAAAAAAAAAGCCACCCTGAGCTTAAAAGTAGCCACGTTCTTTTAATTCAACTTTCAGTTTAGTTTGGCCCATCTTTCTATTTGAGGTCAATTCTGGTCTTAGAAACTCATGTTTCATTTACAATCTTTTTTCTAAAAAAAAAAAAAAGCTGTGGAGACATAAGTTCAAGTTCAAGAGACATAAGACATAAATTTTATGGCAAAACTTGAGCCTAGATGGGGAAATCCTGAAGGGGGAGGGAGCTTGTGCCAACCTGCACTGTGGGTCTCTGTGGTGCTTTGCTAACGCACGTTCCCCCAGTTCTCTTACGGCAACGGGCTTTCCTTCTTTTACCTTCTGATTCTTTTTCTCTTCTCCTCTCTCTTTTTTTTTTTTTTTGGCTAACCCACACATTTGTTAGTCTTTTGGTTCTTTGGAAACAGCAGAAAAAGACTCAATCTTCAACTATCGAAATCTTACTATTCTGGGGCTGGAGTGATAGTAAAGTGGGTAGGGCATTTGCCTTGCATGCGGCCAACCCGGGTTTGATTCCCAGCATCCCATATGGTCCCCCAAGAACTGCCAGGAGGAGTTCCTGAGTGCATGAGCCAGGAGTAACCCTTGGCTCAATGTGTGCATTTTATTTATTGGGTCACACCTGTGCATTGCCGGGTGTGACCCAATAAATAAATAAATATTAAATTCAATATAATAAAATGTTACTACATTTGGGTTTTTGCTTTGCGGTGCTGCTTCTGGTCAGACTTGGTCATTCATCCTTCCATGTGAAGGTGGAGAACAGACGCAGGAAGATGAAAATTCTTCTCCAGCAGCCAATACCAATGAGCACTTTAATTGGAGAAGGTACCACCGCTGTCTAAATTGATCTCTAAGAACTCCTTTATTCTCACAGTCTCCGGCCCAACAAACGGGAAGAAAACAAACTGCCCGTGTATCCCGAAGGCTGAAGTGACCTTGATGTCATTGCGCTTGGCTCATTATCCAAATGGAAAGCAATGAGGCCAACGTCAGGTAAGGGTGAGCATGAGAGCATTCGAGGGCTTGGAGCGGGTTTGGAGCGGGCCACTCCATGGCGCCTTCTCTCGTGTCTGCCTCTGGACAGGAAGAGCAGGACGGGTGAGGCATTTACCTGCCACTCTCTGTGGCCTGTCACAGCCAAGGCCTCGCTCATGGCACCCCAGGCCAGAGGGGACTGGCTGTCCGCTGGTACAGCGTGGTGACTGCATGGGGAAGCCCAGGGACGTGCTCCCAAGTCCAGTGAGCCCTGCTGGGGCCCTGCCACCTGCTTCCCAAGAGATGCTCGTCCAGGAGCAAATATTGTGGTAACAATAGTTCCTTGTACAGAATGGCTTTATGGTCCTCTTTGATCTGGATAAGAAAACTCTGCCCCTGTAGACAAGGGATTGACATGCATGGTGTCCTCCCCCCACCACCCGACACACCCCGTTTTGCTATAATACATACTTTCTTTAAACTGAGAAAAACGAAGGACTATTTCTCAAATACCTTCAGTGGGCTGGGCGCTTCCGCCCCACGAGTCTCTGCTTCCTTTTCATGAAGGAGAGCGGTTGGGGCTGGAGTGATAGCACAGCGGGTAGGGTGTTTGCCTTGCATGCGGCCGACCCAGGTTCGATTCCCAGCATCCCTTATGGTCCGCTGAGAACTGCCAGGAATAGTTCCTGAGTGCATGGACCAGGAGTAACCCCTGTGCATCGCGGGGTGTGACCCAAAAAGAAAAAAAAAAAGAAAAAGAATGAAAGAGTGAGCTTGTTCAGGGGGGCCCAGCCCGTGAACCTAGCTGCAGCATGGACAGCAGAGGACAGGCTTGGCCCTGGCCGGGCTGGGTCTGCAGTGCCGCCTCCCTGTTGGTTTCTGGAAGAGGCATTCTGGGCTGCCCGGCCTCTGAGGCAGGGAGTGCTACAGGCAAATCAATTCTCTGCCCAGTGATCCAGGAAGTCCCCCTCAGGGTCTGAGACAGCCATGCGGCATCAGAAGAGGCAGCCTGCCTGGAAGAGGAGGAGGATGTGCCATCTCCCAGACCTGACAAGTTACGCTCCCCGGTACAGTACTAAGAATTTCTGTTTTGAATGTTTCCTTCTCCTTGATGCTTCCTTTTGGCTGGGAGCAATCTGATGGCCCGGTCTATGGGGTTTTAATAGCCGCGGACCCCACACCAACTGCCCTTTTCTCGTGGCTTCCGTAGTCTTGTCTCGACCTGGTCCTCCTCCTTCCTTTCAAACACTTGCTGTTTTCTTTTCTCCATCTGCTTCACATCCAACTTCACGGAGGGACTTGCTAGATCGAGGGCTGCACCCCCAGCGTTCCCCCTGCAAAGAGTCCCGCCTACGGGTGCCCTCCGATAACGTCATGCTCTCCGCAACTCTTCCCTCATGCTCGCCCGCACTCCATCCCGGTCACCCCCGAGGCCTGGTGAAGGTTTACGTGTGAATTTTAGGGCTGAGACACGTTTTCATCTCTAGTCTCTGCCGCAGTCTCTGTGGCCTTCAGAGATGAGGGCGTCGGAACGGCAGAACAAAGCGGCTTGTTGACGAGTCACGTTCTGTGACCAAGCTGGGTGCGGGGCTCCCAACTTGAACCCCGGCGGCTCTGGTGCCTTTGGAATGTTCTGCACGTTGCCAGGGAAGAATCTTAGTACGAATGTGGAAGAAAAGCCATCGCTGGCCCACCATTCCCCGCATACAGAGCGATCCTACTGCTTCTTCCACATTCAAACCAGCAGCCTCTCAGCTGCTGCCTCACTGTTCCTCTTTGCTGGCTGCTGGCCCTCAGGGGACTATCACTGTCCTGCCACAGGCGAGGGGCTGGGGACTTATCTACTGCTGTTGTGAATAAACAGAAATGGGACTGTGGGGGTGGTCCCCCACCCCCACACACAAAAGCATCACATTCACACAGTTGAACACCCTTTTTCCATAAACTGGAATACAGAGACTTCTGACCACCCTTTCAGGTCAGCTCCAAGGGGAAGCGATTCAGTACGTTTTCTCTCTCCAGGAACTGCTTCTCTGTTTGTCTGACAGGGTCGCAGCTCAATTACCTTTGTGCAGGGGAAGGGATCTAGCTCTGCCTTCTGAAGAAGGGGTGGGACAGCCCAGGGGCTCTGGTTAGGAGATTAAGCTTTGAACACAGACTCGGATGCTCATATACACACAGCAGTTAAGGACTGATGAAAAGAATCTGATTAGAAATAAAAGGGGACATTCCAACGGCTTTAAAAGAAAGTGCCTTAAACCCAGTCACACCTCAGGGGAGCCTGACAGGGCAATTTAACCCTTTCCACCCAGCCTGTCCGCCTTTCTCCCGGTCCCACGGTATTCAGGACCCCTTCCCAATATGCGCTGTGATGCAAAGAAATCTCTTTGTTTCTGTAAGCCAATGGCTGGCTTTCAGCATCTTATTAATTGGCCCTGTGGAGAAACAGGTTTGGTTCTTGAAAGGCTCAAGTCGTCAACTCAACCTCAGCATGAAGCCCCGGTAGAGAACCGAAGTCGATTGGGAAGTGCTTGGGCAGGCATCAGGTAGACCTGGCAGAGAGGTGTGGGGACCCCAGGTCCGGCCCATCAGTGGTGATTTGGTGCTCCAGGAGCGCTGAGCGTGGGGTTCCGCGTCCGTCAGCTGGGAGAGAGGCAGAGGTGTGGGTGCACGTTTGCCTGCAGAGCCTTTAGCCTGTCTACACTAGCTGCTGTGCTAATGGAAGGGGGGATGGGGGCTCAAGAGGAAGCAGCCTGTCACGGGGCCGTTACCAGGAAACCAGAGTGGAGAAGCTTCGGTGCTGGAGTGAGAGGAAGCTGTCCGGGAGCTCCCGCACAAGCTCCATTCATCCGTTTCCTACAGGCCATGCTGGGACCAGGTCCAAGTACCACAAGGTCCACGGCCCTGCTCGGACCCAGGGGCCGTCAGGGTCCTTATCAGAGGCCAGGGACTGGGGGCTGCTGCTCAGGGCAAGCCGGTCAGGGGCACCCACTGAGCCTTCTCCCTCTCCCAGCTCTTGGCCCGATGGCCAAGTTGCACAGTCCAGGACTGGAGCAGGGGGACAGGCGAGTGGCTGTGGTCTCAGGAGCAGGGTGCTCATCAAGGCCTTGGGGACACTGGAGAGGGCCGAAGGGCCAGTTTCCCAACAACACCCAGATGGGGGGAGTGAAAGAGCCAACGTGGAGGTCAGAGCAAGGCTTGTGAACTGGAGGGGCATGAGGGGGAGCCTCTGGCTGGCGGTTGCATGCCCAGCGGGTCTGTCTAGGCCCCGGGCAGCCAGAGACTGACACTGGGGGTGGGGAACTGCTGGCCGATCCCAGGGCACTGGCCAGTTCCCTGCCAGACCCTCCTGCTCACTCCCTGTCCTGGGCAGATCCCTGCGTCCCAGCCCCCCCACCCCTGACCTGTAAGGAGAAGCTGGAGGTTCACCTCAGACCCTTCTGAGGGCCCTGTACCACCCAACCTCTGCTTTGTATTCAAACTCCTCCGTTTTGCTCAGGATGCTGCTGCCACACCCCGGTGTTGGAGACACACAGATTCTCCCCAGGGTGCCCCCCTGGGTGGAGTCGCAGGCCTGCTCCATGCTTCTCCTTTGAAGCTACAGCCGGCCGTTAGATGGCCTCTCCTGAGCCTGAGCTGTCCTTGGCGCGGTCTCCCGGGGACAGTGATGTTCTGGAGACCGTCACCCCTCCGGGGTCACCCGCGTAACTGCAGCACGTCCAGGGGCCTGCTGTCTCTAGGACCTGCCTCGGACGGTGCTTGGAGTCGCTGGCAGTGATTCGGGGCTGGGTGGTGTGCGGGTGAGTGAAGTCCCTCTGTGTTTTCTCAGCTGTCTCTGAGGCTGCTTCACGACTCAGTGAGCGGGGCCCTGGACAGCGGGCCTGCGGGGCTGCTCTGGGCCGGCCGGTTTCCACACAGCAATGGGGGTCTACCAGGGTGTGGACACGTGGGGCTGTGTGGGTTGTGTGTCGGGCCTCTGCGACAACCTAAGAAGACGCCTTAAGAAAAATATCTTGGGCTGGAGCAATAGCAGAGCGGGGAGGGTGTTTGCCCTGTACAGAGCCAACCCGAGTTCGATTCCCAGCAGCCCCTAGGAGCACCAGGAGGAGTGATTCCTGAGTGCCTGAGCCAGGAGTGAGCCCTGTGCATCACTGGGTGTGACCCGAAAAGAAAATAAAAAAGAAAGAAAGAAAGAAAAATATGCTTGCAGAGGATTGAGTCCCGGAAGTCTCCTGAAGCTTCCAAGAAGCAGGACTTGAGCATGATGGCCGAGGGAGGGAGAATTTTTCTGTCTCTGTCTCTCACACACACACAGATGCAGTTCCAGGATGGAGGCTTGGGTGGGGGGCGCCGGGTGCACCTGTGGATGGTGTGTGGCGAGCGAGAGGGTCCCCAAGGCGGCAGAGGAGGCGTGTCTGTGGGCGGTAGCAGCCCCCCTGGCTCGTCAGCCGGCGTGGGCTCCACGGTGTTCCAAAAGGTCAGGGTGGAAGCTGCATCAATTCTGGATGAAACATCTGACGGCTAGGAGGGGGCCCAAAGGCACATCTTGCTTCCGTGCGTAATTTCCTCAGTACTTAACGACGAACGCGTCTCGGGGCTGGATTCGAGTGCTTTCTAAATGGGAGCTGAGTCACAGGTACCTCGATGCTGTGTCTGCAGTCCAGAGTGGGTGAGTCACGTCTGTGAAACTGGGAGAGAAAGTACCCCTCGACCCGCTGCTTAGTCATCTTCAGCCTGGATGCTGGGTTCACGAGCCCGGCAAACTATAATGAGCGATCTAGCCTTTTACCATCTCTTTATTCTCTTCTAAACAGTACAAATTACATCGCTAAAAATAACTTCATCCATGCAAGTGAGTCATTTCGACCTGACAAGCTTCCACAAGTTACCCAGCTAAATTGCAATATTTACTTGCAAAGCCACAAACCTGACGGTCATATCGGCACTGCCGGCCATCGCCACTCCCCTTACTTTGGTGGGGTGGGGGTGGGGGATAAAAAATTGAGTAGAGCTGGAAGAGTGAGGATGGGGGGCGTTCCTCAAACACTTCAATGAGAATTTCAATGATTTGCTTTCAGCCTCTGCCGTGGGGAGAGAGGTCTGGGCTGAGCCGGGGGAGGTCTCCTTTGCAAGACATTTCCACCCAATTAAGAGAACTAGAATTTTTCAGTGCTTCACAGCAAAGATGAATGAGGGACTGTACTTTTCTTTCAGTGAGGGGTGCTTCCTGGCTAGTTTGAAAGATCAATAATCTTCCTCGGAGATCCTGGCATTGTTGACCAAAAGACACAGGTGTGCTAACAAGTGCAGACGCATGAAACAGTCACCGTGGCTGGCACAGAGGCTGATGCCTGGCCCTGCCCTGGATTCTCCAGCTGCGGAGCAGGGCCTGGGTGCTGCGGAGCTGTCCAGCCTTGGCCTGCCTGAGCTCTGGGCCTGCGCTATCAGCTCTCCTCTTCCTACCCCAGGCCCACCCCAGCTGGGCAAGACGTCCCACCAGAGGCAGGGGCAGGCCACCTGTGCAAACAGGGGGCGACTTCATACCATGCATGAGGTGCTGGCTCCGGCCAGAGGCGGCGGGAAGGGCTGCTGGTCGTTACTGGGGTTACTGACACCTCCCGGCCTCGCGCCACTTGGGCTTTGGTAAAGTGGTCAGGCTTCTTGGCCTTAGTCAATGATTCCATGACACGGGAAGGTGTTTGCAGAGGGGGGAGCAGAAATCACCAGGACGCGGCCTGCGGGGTCCAATGTCTGGTTCTGCTCGGGCCGAGGCTTAGTCACCCGAGTCCCTCCAGACCTGGGTGGCCTGACTCATCCAAGGAGGCCTTCGGGGGCGCAGCTGGACTCTGCCCTTCCTCGGCGAGCTGCAGCAGTGAAAGAGGAAGCCCACTGGGAGAGGGGGAGCTGGGGGCTGCTTGGCTATGGTTAATCGGGGGACAGGACACAGGGACCACAGAGGGACCAGCAGGCGGAGAGAGGTGAAGGTGGGAATTGAGGGTGAAAGCAGGAATCTTGGGTGAAGGCGGGAATTGAGGGTGCAGGCAGGAAGCACCCGCTTTTCTGTCAGACACGGTAGTTTCCAATTTGCTCTCATGTGATCCCAGACTCACAGCCCCGGGGAGGCGGGCAGGAGAAACAGTGAGCCCATTTCACAGATGGGGCCATGTGAACGATGGCCTCTAAGAACTGACGCCATAAAACTAGTCGAGGAGAGGAAAGGGGAAACACTGCCCGACGGTGGTCTGGGCACTGGCTTCTTTGAATCTGACATCAAAGCATTGGGAATGGGAGCAAAGGCAGATAAGAGAAACTGCAGCCAAGGAAATGATCGACAAGGGGAAAGGCTCCCCCCAGAATGGGAGCAAGGTTTTGCAAACCAGGTACTTAAGACTGGGTTAATATCCAAGAAGACTAAGCAACTCACCTCAATCAGTAGCAAAGATCTAACAGTCAATTAGAAAATGGGCCGGTACCTCCAGAGAGATTTTCCAAAAGAAGACACAGAGATGGCCAACAGGTATATGAAATACGTGCTTAACATCACCAGCCACAGGGGAAACGTAAACCCAAACCATCCCGACGGATCACCTCTCCCCGCCTCCCCCGTCAAAATGGCGGTTTTCAGAAGACAAACGCTAAGGGGGGGCTGGGGAGGCTGTGAGAGGGGCACCAGTGTGCACTGCTGGCAGAAGGTAGAGTGGCACAACTACTGTGCAAAACTGGACGAAGGGTCCTTCAGAAGCTCACAGGAGCACGGCTGTGAGGTCCAGCAACATGCTTCTGGGTCTCTATCTGCAAGGAACAACAGGACACTGGGATCTGGAAGAGCTCCCTGCACCCCCACGTTCAGTACAGCATTTACTCATGACAGCCAAGACCAGAAAATCACCTCAAAGCCGGTCCATGGGCCAACGGACCAAGACACCGTGGGATTGGTATGACGGAATGGGACTGGCTTTCAGAAAGAAGGGAAGAACCCGAAGGGCAAAGTGCTCAGAGTAAGAGGAGTCAGCCCGACCTAGACACAAGGACTCTCCGACGCACTGGTGTAGAGCGGCTGGGCCGAGCCCATGGCGGAGCGCGGAGAGTGGGGACGGCCAGGCTGGGAGCTAGTCCATCCGCAGCGAAACTGGCTTGAAACCTCCCAAGAGAGCAAACCTTTTTTCAATTGAATGTCCTTTATCTTGGGGTTTGTGGGCCACGCCTGTTGGTGCTTAGGGAGTACTCCTGGCTCTGTGCTCGGTTGCTCCTGGTGGTGATGGTGGACCCCATGCGGTGACAGGGACGAAGTCTGGACCTCCCCCATGCAAAGCTCAGTACCCTGAGTTCGCTCTCTGGCCCCAAGAGGGTAGATCTTAAGTGTTTTTGGAGTATGTGCCTGTATGCATCTGCGTGCGTGCACATACATGTGCACACACGTGCACACCTACTTGCACACCCACACGCACATGCACACACACATGCACATACACACATGCACATGCACGCACACATGCATGTGCATACACATATGCACTCACATACACGCACGCACACACCCATGCATGTGCGCACATGCATGCACATACGCACACACATGCACGCACACAGATACACATGCCCACACATATGTACATACTCACATACACACACGCACACACATGCTTGTACATGCACACACACATGCACACACTCACATACACACATGCACACACTCACATACACACGGCCCATTTTCTAAACTTGGGGCAGCTAACCCAGTTAAAACATGCACACACACATGAACACACATACACACATGCACACACTCACACACACATATGCACACATGCACACGCGCAAACACACACAAATACACACAATGAGTAAAAACAGTGACCGTGAGGCAGTGAGTTAACCATGCCTTGGTCATGATCATTTCAGGTGTGTATGAAACCACGCAGCTGCTATTCTCCAATCATGCCTCAAACAGGTGGAAAAACACAGAGGCCGAGACAGGTGAGAGGCCTGTTTGCTAACGGGTTCCGACTCAGACTTGCTCTCTGTGCAAATGAAACCCAGAAACCCTTTGAAGATTGTGGCCGAGTCCCGTCTCTGCAGTTGGGCAAATTGGCCGTCCCCGCTCCCATGAGGAGAGGAGGTCACGCAGGGTCACTGTCTGGGCAGGCGGGACCTTGAAGGAACAATCTGTCTGATGCAGCAGGAAGTGGCCCCGTGGTGGCAGGTGTTGGCTCCAGCCCGGCTGACAGCCCAACCAAACCAAACACACGCACTCGGCCCATGCACGTCCAGATACCCCGCGATCTGGAGGGTAGCTGGAGACCCAGGCCCTAGCTCTCTCTGTGGAAAACCGTGCAAAAAATGCCTCCCTGCAGCTCCAACCCCGACAGCCCCCCCCCCCCCCGGAGAGACACAGCAGGGAGGGTGCTTGTCCTGCACGCAGCTGGCGTGGGAATGTCCCCACCACCCTATATGATCCCTGGGCCCTGCCAGGAATGATGCTTGAGCACAGGGCCAGGAAAAAGGCCCGAGTCCAGCTGGGTGTGTCCCCCCCCCAGACAGCCAAAAGCTGAAAATCAAAAACAAACACTGACGGAGAAGCCAAGCACCCCACTGAGATCTCATGAGTGTTCCTGGGCAAGGGTTTTCCAAGTGGGTAAACTATGTAAGATGCTCTTTACGGCACCCAAGGTTCGGGGACAGAACCTGAGGATGTTCCTCAGTAGGTGCATTCTCCTGCATAACCGATCCCCCCATTCCAGGGGAATCGGGCAAGACTCATCCTGCTAGCAGGATCAAGAACCAACAGCATGACACCGTTGTGTGTGAAAGAAAGCAAGGGCCAGCAGAGAGGGCTCAGCGTGCTGCGGGTGTGCTCAGCCTCACTCCCAGCCCTCTGCGTAGAGCTCACTCCTGGGTAGGGGTCGGGGGAACCATCTGGGATGCTGGGGATAAAAAAGGGAGCAGCTGCAGGCGAGGCAAGTCAACGCCTTCCCCCGTGTTCTATCTTTCCAGCCCTGGCGCCTGATTTGGGCAGCTCTGCACTGACCACCTCTGGGATCTCTGGGGGAGCTGTTCCTGACTGCGGGGTTATCCCAGAGAATGCAGTGAAGCCGCCTCATGACATTCCAGAAATCACTGTGTCACGGTCTTCCTGTTGTTCATCGATTTCCTCGAGCAGGCCCCAGTAATGTCTCCTTCGTCCTAGCCCTGAGATTTTAGCAAGTGCCACATTCAAGGCTCTTTCAGGGTCAAGGGAATGAGACCCATCACTGTCACTGGGTTTTGGCATATCGAATACACCACGGGGAGTTTGCCAGACTCTGCTGTGCGGGCAGGATACTCTCGGTAGCCTGCCGGGTTCTCCAGACATTCCAGAAAGGGGGGGGGCTTTTTGGTGTGATGCAGACTGAGGGCCAAGGTCCCTTCTCTGCAGTGACAGAGCAGATGTGATCAGCAGATTGTAGGAGCCATCATGCCATCTGGGCGGGAGGCAGGATGGTCTCGGTTTAGGCGTGAGGAGAAAGGTGGTTTGGGCACTGGGGCATGGTCAACTGCCCCAGTGGCCAAACACTCACCATGGCAGGCCACAGCGCTGGGACAGATAGCCCCCCCCCACCCCCCAGTTTTCCCCAAGCCGTTCTTTCCCGAACAGACACACTTACTTTGGCGACTAGTGGAATTTTGTTGATGGTTTTTTTAAATCGAAGTCCCACTGGGGAGGGCCCGTATCTTATATCTGACAGTGCCTGGCCCGAGATCGAGGTTTGATAAATAATTTTAATTGAATTAAAATAGTGGCCCTAATCCTGTTTTCCAGGGCAGAGTAATGGAAAAATAGCGCACATGCTATAAATAATGCCAAGGCACTCCGGCTTCCAGCATTTTCATAACCTGGAGCGCCAGCCAAGTTCTGCTAAGTACCATTAGTCAAGTACTGGGGGTGCCTTTGATGTGCTCCTCCACATTTAAAAAACTGACAAGAAGAAGAACAAAATCCAGCCTCTGGTGCTGTTGGGCCTCCATAGCCTGGGTTTGTTTTTCATCCCAAGCCCCCATCTGTGGCCTCCCTTTTATGGGCTTAGGGTCTATAAATCTAAAAGGAGGCCGATAAGGCTGGAACCCAGTTAAATAAAACCCCCCACCGAAATGACAAACATTCAGATGGGAGTGGCCGGGCCTTTATCACGTCTCCACCCAGTTTTGACGGAGTCTGCTTCCCCCTCACAAAGGCTCTGCTGTGGAGATGCAGCATTTCACCCGGGAGGGCAAAAGTCAGTGGCTTCGGGACTTCCCACGAGTCCTGGAGCCCCTGTGAGGCTTGTGCCTCCGTTTCCATGGAGACAGGACAGGTGGTGAGGGGTCTGCCCTCCTCGGCCCACTTCCCTGGAAATGCAGGTATGGATGGGTGGGGGGTGGGTGACTCAATCCGGAGACCATGCAGAACCCCCCAGGGGCTTAGCTTGGTGGGGGGGGGGGAGGGAGGGAGAGAGGCGGGGCTGGAGCAAAGCAGGCAGCAGAGACCAGCGCTCGATTGATTATTTACAGACAGTTTGCCAACCACCAGATAAGGGATGGATCTTGGCTGCTGCTTCTTTTAGGTCTTTCATTTTAAGATAAAAAAAAAAGAAAGAAAGAACTGACATGTTTATGAAATGATTTGGTTTTCCGGGAAGCTGGGCACGAACCTGTGATGACAACTGGCCAGCAGCTGCCCCTGTGTTTCTGTCTGCGGAAACGGGGGGATGGATGGGCTTGCCTCTGAGAGGGAGGGTCGTGAGATGTGCCTAGCCGTGGGGAGGCTCACAGCGGCAACTGCAGGAAGATCTTAGATTCTGAAGATGAATGAGCTGATAGATGATGGCAACTGACTGAATGGAAGAGCCGGGGGGGGGTGGAGGAGGGGGTGG
>JAOXYA010233184.1:0-19806 GCA_028565675.1 Sorex palustris | reverse complement strand
AGGGACAAATGGAGACGTTACTGGCGCCCGCTCGAGCAAATCGACGACTAACGGGAAGTTAAGTGATTAAGTGTGAAGTAAAAATAAGGCAGTAAATGGGCCTTTATCTTACTACTAACCATAAACTTGTCTCAAAGCATGAACTCCTGATTCCTATTCAAAGCAAAGGTACCATGCAGAAAAATTTTCATTATGGCAGAGAAAACGGGCTCCTGATACCTGCACCCCACATTCTTTCATCGCCCGAACAAACACAGAAACTTGAACCATGATATTGAAGATTTCTACAAATGGTTGTTAAATTTTATTTTTTTGGTTGGGGGAAGTGGAGAAGGTAGGCAGGCCATGCCCAGGGATATTCAGGGGCTATTCAGAGTTCTGTGCTCAGGACTGACCCCTGGTGATGCTCACGGACTATATGTGGTGCTGGATCTAACCAGAGTCAAGGTTACCTCCTATACAGTCCAGCACATGTATGTGAGTGCGTGCGTGCATGCGTGTGTGTGTATGCATACACATGCACACACAGATACACATATATGCACACACACTGAATTTTAGGCCACACACAGCAATGCTTAGGGCTTACTTTTGGCTCCACACTCTTGATGGGCTGGGGGGGGGTTGGGCATTATGAGATGCTGGGAATCAAAGCCGCATTAGCCATGTGCAAGGCAAGCACCCTACCTGCTGCTCTATCACTCTGGCTCCTGGCTTCCACATTTTAAAAAGAGAAAATATTTTCTATAGAATTTTTAATATAGACTTTTGTGTATCCAAAGTTCTATCACTCTGTGAAAGATAGATACACCATATAAAAACATTTTTTAATGCTAAATACAGGCTAGGAAACAGCAAATGCTCTAGAACTTCTCTTTTCTTTAGATTTGTTTTTCACAAATATCGGGGCGCATTCCAAAGAGTCGGTCTCAACTCTCTTTGGTTCCACTGTGCAGCTCTGTCATCAGTCCTTCAGGATCAAGGGCAAGTGAACATTCATTCAGGGCCGGAGCGATAGGACAGCAGGCAGGACACTGGCTCTGCTGTCTACAGGACACCTGGCTGACTACAGGTTCAATCCCTGATACCACATGGTCACCCAAGCTCACTAGTAGTAAGTTTTGGGAGCTTACTCCAGAGCACTGAACCAGGACTAAACCCTGAAATCTCTACAAAATAATTTTTACTTAATACTTTGTGAGGAAGCTGGGTCTTTCAATGGAGGATGATTTTGTACACTGCTTTTGTTGATCTTCCATTTTTTTTTACAACTTTTAAGAAAGGATATTAAAAACCCTAAGATACAGAAACCCACTCATTTACACTATCCTCACCCTGAAACAGTCAAGTCTTTGCTAAACCATTCTAACATTTACTCCTAACCCTCTCCAGCTGCAGAGATTCTGTGGCACGGCAATTACTCCACACTACTGGAATCTTAAACATAATCGGTGATTAATATCATGAGCAAAAAACGCTAATGATTTCAGAATGAGATCTACTTTGATCTTTATACAAAAGACTGGGATTAAGATGAAAGATTTGAATATTGTTGAGAAACAAAACAATTCTCTTGAACCTAGTGAACACTAGGAGATGCCAGCTAGTCATTCACTACTGACTGCTGTCGAGAGGGGGTCTGGGAACAAGGCCTGTGAATATAAAAAGCAAAAAATTCCTAGAGAAAAAAACACCTGCCATTGTATCAAAGACGCACCTGCTATGTTCATCAGCTAGGCCATGACCTGGGACAAAGGAAGAATGTATTAGGCCAAAGATCTGGGAGAAGAGAAAATCATCTCTGATTTTCTGCCTCCAATAAGGAATGCATCATTTCCTTAGAGGCAAATCATGAAATCATGGAGTATAAAAGGAAAACAAGGCAAATGTTGAGGACAAAAGACTCTATTACCTTACTTATGTTGTTTCAAGGGTAGATAATCAGATAAAATAACTGGCCTGGGCTACTGTGAATTGTCAACGTGACAAAAGGCATGAAAAAAGGAATGGAGGGTGGGGGGAGGGGAAAAGAAAAAAAAAAGAGAAAGCAACGCGGGCATCTCTGACAGGATTCAGGGGTGGGAGAAACTCCGGCCAACAGTGAGAGCCACTTTCCTTGCGAACACCAGTTCTCTGGAGCATGATCATTACCCAGCGACCACTGAAGAGCAAGTTTCTGTTGTCAGGAGGGAGAGAAATACTTCTGAGACGAAGGACCACTACGCCTGCACTCACTTCTCAATGGTTCTTCCAGGTGCCGGGTGGATACTCATTGCACCCTTCCTTCAAGGTTTCAGTAGCTGTAACTTGTTTTTTTTTTCTTTTCTTTTCTTTTCTTTTCTTTTCTTTTTTTTTTTTTTACTGTACAGAGTTGTGGAGGAATAGAGCCTTGCCTGGCTGCTGATGCTGCAGCTGGACATGTGGACAGCTGTGGTTTCAACAGGCACTCCCATAGCACAGGGCAGGCTGGGTTTCTCTGATTGCCACCTACGGCATCCACTCAATGCAGTCATCCAGTAAGACATGTCTTGGCGCAGGTCCCTGTCACTAAGCGAGGGCTGATTGGTGATGGTTCTCTGACCTGAGAGGACTGTGAGACGTTACCTTAAGGCAGCCGAGGGGAGGCAGGAGCCACTGAAACCAATGCTGAACCAGACATGTGTGCCAGATGAGTCCTTTCACTGTTGCTGCCCCCGGATTGCAGAAAAAAAAACATTCTAGACCCTTGTGTAGGGCTTTCCTCCACCATAACCAAGTGACGAGACACAGCCAAGCCTGTCTGCAGGTCATGAAGTCTGTGAAATCATTGTAGAACACACGAGAGTGTTAACAGGGGCTTCTGTGCTACCTCAATGGAAGAAAATAGATCTTGCATACAGATGATGTGTAATCCAGTATATGAGAGAGAGATGCTCTACCTGGTAGAGAAATCATTTTCCCCAGTGATATATAGTTTCTCATTGAAAATATTTCGGCATCTCCCAAAGTCATCCATGCATCTTCTTTTTTGTTCCTTCTTCTACTCTGCTACTTTATATGTAAACACACACACACAAACACACACACACACACGTGCGCACACGCATGCATTCTCGGTCTGTGCTTCTTGGAAGGATGGTGACAGTGGAAGTTCCCATCACCTGTCACTCACACTGCTGTGGCATGCGCCATCTTGTCATCCCAGATGCTGGTTGCCCAGGTGGTTCCCACCCCATCTCTGCTCAGCCCTCCTAGAGGAATCTCTGTTTTCAGAATGCCAAGTTAACAACATGAGCATCGTGATAATAGCAAGGAACATCGACGTGCCACTGAGAGTTCCAGAGCGCTTTCATCTACATTAGCGCCTCTGCACAGATGTAAAACGGGAGGAGAACGAAGAAGGTAAGTAAGAGAGCTAGCTGTGCGAAGTAAACAAAGATTATGAGTGACTACAGGCATCTGAAATGTTTGTAAGTAGCAATGAAAAGGGAAATTCCCTGTTTTGCTTTGTTAGTGGTGAACAATTAGCAAATAATATAGCTGGAAACACAGGCTGATGCTTTGTGCTAAGAATGGGAGCCGGGGACTCATTTCTATTTTCCACTAAGCTCCTTCCCTCTCTGCATCCTCGGAAAACTCAATAAGGCCCGCAGGTTCTTCTCCTATGAATCGCGGTTGGGGCCCCTGACCTGGCCCATTGGGGGTCACCTCAGGGACTGGCACACATCCCTGAAAAGTCAAGACACTCCTGACAGTCACAGATCACTGCCTGTCTACACCTCGAGGCTAAAATGCAACAGAGCCTGAAAAAGGTCCTTGATGGATTACAGCCTGTGCCTTTATCTTAATTCAAAAAAAATTATGATCAGACATAGAACATTAAATGAAACAACAAATCATTATTTTAAATGTTCAAAATTTCTTAGTAAGCTAGAAATAAACAAACTTTTCTTCATCTAGTAAAGAGCAATAATAAGCACATGAGTGAATGTCATACCTGATGCCAAGTGCTAATCAGTCTGTCTTGTCTTATTTTGGGGGGAGGGGACAGGTTGGAGGCGCGCACTTAGCAGGGTTCAGGGATTATTCCTGACTCTGCACTCAGGGATCACTCCTGGAGACCTTGAGCAGCCACATGGGGTGGCGGCCGTGTGCAAGGCAAGTGCCCTGCTATTGCTCCGGCCCCGTCTGTCTCCTAAAGAAGCTCCTTTAACACTGGCAAGGCTGGTGTCGAGGCTATGCATCCCCTATGCTGTCACCTGTCCCTGAGTGGCTCTTGCCTTTATGCCGGGGAAGAGGAGCCACCCACACATTGCACAGCTGGACAGAACCCCACCAGCTCCAAAGAGCACCAACCCCACTCCCATCACGCTCCTGGACTGGGCTCCCTCCTCGGGGTCAGGGTGCAATCAGGGGTGGACGGCTGTGGAACCACAAAGGGCTACTAGCAAGAAACTTCTGCCTTGAGGAACAGAACATTTTCGGAGGAGCCCAGCCTGATTCTACAAACTGTGCCAACGCCACCCAGTCAGTGCTCAGCGCACTGGGATGCCAATGGCCAAGTAATATCTGTGCTTTGCCAAGATTTTTAGAACGAACTGAGGGGAAAAAAAATCTCCCAAGATGTTGCAGTGCAGAGAAGAGCCAACTCCCTTCCCCGCTGCTGAATGGGAAGCAGAAATACAGCTTAGAGAAGACAAATAATAAAGGCCAATCCAATGCCTCAGATGACAAGTGAATGTTGCTGGGGCAAGAACGAATCACAGAGAACCCCCCTATCTAGTACCTCCATCTCCTTCCTTCCCCACGGAACCTTTATCCAAGGTCAGGAGGGGGCGCTCATGCAGAGACAATCCCACTGGGTGGGGTTACCAGGCTGTGGGCTTTGGAGAAATGAGCTGAGCTCGTGTGGGGCGGCCCCTTTGTCCCCCCACCCGGTGTTCACCAAAGGCTCTGACAAAGAAGCAGTACCCGAGAGCTGGTCTGGGGAGCTGGTCCCCAGGGAGGGCCAGGGCAGCAGAGGGGACATAGCAGGGTCCCCAGAAGCAGAATGCCTGCAGCTTATGTATGGGGTTCGAGTCCAGCCATGGCAGAGAGTGCTGAGTGCCACTGGGCTACGCATCAAGTTGCATTTTATCTTTTTCTCCTTATTATTTATTCATTTTAGAATATCGAATCGAAGGTACACAGAAACCTGCTAATTTATGGCCCAGAAAGTCAGTCCTGCACAGATGCCCAAGGCATAGAGCACAGAGAGGTGTTTCCTCTGTCCTGGGGGCAGACGTTCTCTCACAATCTCTCCTCTCTTCCTTCCCTGTCCCTCTCTCCTCTCTCTCTCTCTCTCTTACTCTCTTCTCTTTCCTCTCTCCTATCTCTATCTCTCACTTCTCTCTCTCAATCTTCTCTGTGTCTATCCTCTCTTTCTATACTCTCTTTACCCTCTCTCTCTCTCTCTCTCTCTCTCTCTCTCTCTCTCTCTCTCCCTCCCTTCTCTCTTGGGCATTACAGTTTCAGAGGTTCTCATGCATAGCCCTCCCGCTCCTTGCAGCACTCAGTTCTTGTCCAGAGTGACCATGTCCGAGCGGACCCTTCTCTGTCCTGCCTGCCCCTTCTACCCTCAACCCCCCAACTTGAGGCCGGCTTCGAACCATGGACCAATCCTCCTGGCCCTTGTCCTCCGGTTCCACTGTCCTTGGGTCTTAGTCTCATCCTTTGTTACTTTCTACTGCACAAACGAGTGAAGTCCTTCTATGTCTGTCCCTCTCGTTCTGACCCATTCACTCAGCATGATACTCTCCAAGGATTTTATAAGCAAATTTCACGACGTCATCTTTTTAACAGCTGCGTAGTATTCCACTGTGCAGATGCACCCAAGTTTCTTTAACCAGTCATCTGCTCTCGGGCACTCGGGTTGTTTCCAGACTCTGGCTATCAAAATCATCAACTGAAACACTCTTGTAACCATTTTCCCCTAAGCGACTTGGAACTGGAAAATCATTCGATTGATTCAAGTACTTCCCATCATTACGAGAACACTGATCCGGGTTTTTTTTTTTTTTGGAACACCACCAACATCTCTATTTATTAACTATGAAACACCTTTGATTGATTTTATCTTTAGTAAATGGAAATTCACAATGAATATTCTCAGCCTTGATTTTTTTTTCTATTAATAGAGAAAAGGACCGAGGTGTACTTCAATTGAAATTCGATTCCACAAAGTCGTAAAAACACTAACACAATGTGAGTGGGGGTGGGGGTGGGTACATTTTGTTACTTAGAATTTTGTTGCTTAGTACATTTTGTTACTCAGTAATACATTTGGTTACTTAGAATTTTTTTTTTAATTATTTTAGGGCCAGAGAGATAGTGTGTAGCACTGTCTCAATGTCCTCCCAGTTGTTCATCGATTTGCTCCAGCGGACCCAGTAACGTCTCCATAGTGAGACATAGTTGTCACTGTGTCTGGCATCTCGAATACGCCCTGGGGAGCTTGCCGGGCTCTGCCGTGCGCGCGGGATACTCTCGGTAGCTTGCCGGGCCCTCCGAGAGGGGCGGAGGAATCGAACCCGGGCCGGCCACGTGCAACGCAAACGCCCTCCCCGCTGTGCAATCGCTCCAGCCCAGAGAGCTAGTGTAACAGACAGGTAACACTTGTCTTCTTGCATGCAGCTGACCCAAGCGCCACCCAGGAGTGACCCCGGAGTTAAGGGCCAGGAGTGACCCCTTGCACATCACTGGGTGTGACTCAACAAGCAAAAAAAAAAAAAACCAAATAATGTTTTCAAGGAGAAGCCTTGATCTCGGATGAAATGTGGCCAAGAACACAGGACACGTTCCAGCTCTTGAAAGGAATACAGACACCGTGAAGTGTTTGCACAATATATAGTTTCTAATTTATTTCTTTAGCTTTTGGGTCACACCCGGGCAGTGCTCAGGGGTCCCTCCTGGCTCTGCACTCAGGAATGACTCCTGGCGGTGCTCAGGGGACCATTATGGGATGCTGGGAATCGAACCCGGGTCGGCCACGTGCCAGGCCAACGCCCTGCCCGCTGGGGTGTCCCTCCAGCCCCATTGCACAATAGTTTAGAAATATTTTCAGCCCTCGCAGAAAAGTGGGTTGGGTAGACCCCCAGCCATCAGCCTCTTGGTCCGCTTGAGAGAGACCCTGAGCGTCCAGACCCCAAGTCGATCCATAAAATTTTCAGTGGCCCTCACGGGTGTCCCAAGTCGATCCATGGACTCTTCTCTGGCCCTCACGGGTCTCCCACCCCACAGTGCTCTCGGCCATAGCCCCTGTGGAAAATCACATCCCGTGTGATCCACAGAAGGCCGCACGGCAAAGCAGGGGACAGACAGGCGGCGGCAAGAAAACTGAGTTTTACATATTCCTCCAAAAACTAGAAATCGAGCTCCCATGGGACCCAGGAATACCACCCCTGGGAATACATCCCGAGGGTCCAAAAAAAAAAAAGCAACGTTCGAAATGACATCTGCCCCTGTGTGTTCATGGCAGCGCTGCTCACAGTAGCCAGAATCTGGAAACAACCCGAGTGCCCGAGAACAGACGACTGGTCAAAGGAACTTGGGTCCATCTACACGGTGGAATACTATGCGGCTGTTAAAAAAAAAAGATGAAGTCGTGAAATTTGCTTGCAAGCGGGTGGACGAGCGAAATGAGCCAGAAAGGGAGAGACAGACATAGAAGGACTGCACGCATTGGTGGAGTATAAAATGACGTAATAGGAGACGAACACCCAAGGACGGTAGACACACAAGGGCCAGGAGGATTGCCCCACGGTTGGACGTCGGCCTCATGAGCTGGGGGAGAAGGCGTCTGGGATGGAGAAGGGGTCACTGAGTCAGGGAGGGTTGGAGGGGTCGCTCGGGATGGGAGGTGTGTGCTGAGAGTAGACAAAGGACCCAACGTGATCGGTGTTGGATCTGTATTGATCGGTATTGATCTCAGTGTCCGTATTGCAAACCATGATGCCCCAAAGTCGAGAGAGAGAGTCTGGGGGGAGATTGTCTGCCATGGAGGCAGGGGGTTGGGTGGGATGGGGGGATACTGGGGACATTGGCGGTGGGGAACGGGCACTGCTGCAGGGGTGGTCGTTGACGCAATTAAAGAATGAAAGGAGGTCATGACTGCTTCCAAGGACCCTCAGCACGGCCCAGGAAACGTTGCTTTGGGCTGGCTCTCCTGGGAGCAGAGCCTGAGTCTGTCAATCCAGCGATGGCAGCAGGACCCAGAGAATGCTCCCGGCACCACCACAGCCCTGACCCAGGCTGACCTTGGCTTCGCCGGACGGCGCCAAGACAGGGTGTTCATTCTTCCGACCGCCACACGCTGGAGTCTGCCCGCCCCAACAGCCGCCAAATGCTGCTGCTGTCGGCGTTGATCAGGGACCCGATTCCACCGGGGGGGGGGGTCTCTCTGTCTCTGTCTCACTCTGTCTCTCTGTGTCTCTCTGTCTCTATCTCTCTGTGTCTCTCAGTCTCTTTGTCTCTCTGTCTCTCTCTCTCCTGTTGCGCGTCTCAGCGCAGACAGCCCCTGCAGTGCCCATGGGCGGGCGTTTCCCAGGAGGATGCCGGGCTCCTGGCCCAGACGCCGGGGGAGACACGACCTGTCTCTGCCCCTCCCAGCTTGGTCCTCACTGGCACCGACCGCCCCTTCGCCAACGAGCTGCAGACGGCCAGCGGCCCAGGCCCGGGTGCTCCTCCGAGCCTGCAGGGAAATGCCTTCCTTCCACCCGGACCCAGCAGCCTGGCAGGGCTCCCGGGGGAGACTCCGGGGGCTGGCACGCAGCGGGGAGCCGCCCCAGGGAAGCACGTGGTCACTGCTGGCCAGGGGGAAGGGAGCGTCACCCTCAGGACAGACTCACGGTTCAGATCATTTTTTTTTCTTTTTGGGTCCCACCCGGCGATGCTCAGGGGTTCCGCCTGCCTCATGCACTCAGGAATGACTCCTGGCGGTGCTCGGGGGACCCTATCTAGGGATGCTGGGAATCGAACCCGGGTCGGCCGCGTGCAAGGCAAACGCCCTCCGCGCTGTGCTATCGCTTCAGCTCCGGTTTTGACGGTCTTGTGTGATGCAGGAGAGTGAGACCAAACGGCTGCCTCGTTCTAGTGAGGAGGAATGAGGTGCAGACCCAGCCTCCACCCCGTCCTCTTACCCTGACCCCAGGGCCCCAAGAAAATCTCTGGGTGCTCAGCAGAGAGGGTGCAGGGAGGCTGAGCTTGTGCGCACGTGAACACAGACACACACACACACACACACACACACACACACACACACACGCCCTCCAGCACCTCCTGGGCCCGACCACAGCACCCGGCCCCCCTGGGCAGCTGGACCGTGAGGCCTCCCCTCCGGAACCCAGACCCCCTCTTCTCGACCAGCAAGAGCACAGCCCCTTTGGGCCACTACCGATTTCCCAGTGAAAAAGGAGCAGGTCCTCAGGGAAGGAAGGCAGCCTCTCGGCCTGGAGAGGCACTGGTGAGACCCATTCGATTCCCCGGCACCCCGCCCGGTCCCTGAGCCTTGCCGGGAGTGATCCCTGAGCACAGCCAGGGGTAAGCCCCGAGCACAGCAACGTGTCCCCCAAACCTGCCTCGTTCAGATAAATCAGTGACGGGGGAGGCTGGGCTGGAGCGATTGTCCAGCGGGGAGGGCACTTGCCTGGCACGCAGCTGACCGAGCTGTGATCCCCGGCACCCCAGAGGGTCTCCCGAGCCCCCCAGGAGTGATCCCGGAGCCTGGAGTAAGCCCTGAGCACTGCTGGGTGTGCCCCCAAATGAAAGAAGAAGAGTGAGGTTATTTCTCCCCTGCACCCTGCTTCTCCAGCATGTTTGGCCCAGCCCCGGCTGGCCTTCACCCTGGCAGCATTCGGCCTGTGCCCACTGACCCACTGACCATCTGCTTCCCCTTTCAAGCCCCGTTTCCAGAACTGTCTGTCTGTCCCAGGCCGCCCTCCCTTACCCCAGGGGACGCGTGCACGTGGTGCCCCCCTGGAGTGGGGGTCAACCTATGCCGGGGGGCAGGTAAGTCACTCGGCAGCCGCTCTCGGGGGACCCCGCCGGGTCTCTCGGCCACCGTCTGCCTCGATGCCAGCAGCTGGGCGGGGGTGGGGGCGGGCCCGTGCTGTGGACCCCTCTCCCGCCCCCGCCCGGCTGGCAGAGGGCCGAGGGCGGTGCCATCAGGCCCTTCGTGCTGTCCACGTTCTCGACAGAGTCCGGAGGAGGCAGGGCCCACGTTTGCTGGGCCACCACCCAAGGCTCGGGCAGGCCGGGGTCGGTGGCTGACACGGCCGGCACTTTCCCTAGCCGTTATTTATCTCCTTTTATCTTTCTGCCAATCTCCCGATCCGAGCTGGGCCGATTCCTATTATTGTCTTTTTCCAGGCAGGTGAACTTGGAGCCAGTTGCCCTTGTTGCAAATGACTCACTTAGTTCACTTCCAGAAGCTCTAAGTAAACACCGAGTCGTTCCCCCCCTCCCCCCAACCCTCCCTCCTCCACACGCCTCCTCTGCTCCCGACAGTGCATTCCCCCCGCCCCCCCAAACCCCCCTGGCTGGTTCCCGCCACCATCACTCATTTGGCCTCTTAACCTTGGCAGAACACCTGAGCCGTTTCCCTCCGGACTGTTCTGAAAACTCCGGAGCCAAGCGTTGTGTTGTACTGTGACCGTCTCAGGCTGGTTTTTTGACCTTTTTGTAAAATTTTTTTTTTTTATGATCTCTCTTTCCTCCCCTCCAGTGTGTTGAATGGACGATATTCTTTTGCAGACAATTAGAAGTAGATAAACTCTGGGTTCCTTGTTCAGTTCAAAGCTCCCTTCTCAGCCCCGGGGGCCGTGCGGGAACAAAGGCCTCACTGTGGAACGCAGAGAGGGTGTCCCTGCCCCCCACGCCCTCCCCGTGCCAGGGCACGAAGCCTGGGTGGGAGCGAGGAGCCGGCCCCCCATGGCACGGGTGTCACTCCGTTCAAACATTTGGCAAGACGAACACTCTTCACACGGGTGCTGGTGTTTGAAGAGCAGAGGCCAGACCAAGAGCCTTCATCCGCATCTCGGCGTCCTTGACGGTTCAAGGGGTGGGGGGTTCTCTGGGGCTCCCCGGGCACGGGGCTGGGCATCGGGGGCCCTGAAGCCAGGAGGGCCAGGCGTGTGGCTGGGGTTCTAGTGTGCAGCTGTATGGAACGCCCCCATTTCCAGGGACCCGGGACTAGTGTTAGCAGAGCAGCTGGCTGGCTCGGCCGGGCATGCTGGGATGGAGCCACTCGCCTCTGTTGGAGTGTTGTTCTCCTTCTGCCACTTCTGCCCAGGGTAGGTGTGGAGAGTAGGGCACCGTGCGGGCATCTGTTTGAGCAGCGCTGAGCCGAGTGGCCCGAGAGCAGCCTTCAGCGGGGAAGAGAGCGGAGATTGCCCTGCAAGTTGGGGGTCAGCAGGGAGACGGGACAGCGCCCGCTTGCCTCGCGTCTTGCTGGTGTGGAAGAGGACGCACTTTTCCTCAGACCCACCTGGCACTGGTTGGGAGTGGTCCCTCCACTGCCTCTGTCTTATTCCGGACAATTCCCTCCCACATTTCTTGTCCTCCAGGGCCTGAAAAAAGGCCTGCCCGGAGAAGACACTCAGCCCCTCGTAAATCACCCCGGGGTAATAATTCTGTAAGTCTTTCAGCCCAACATTTCAGCAAGTTTTTTCTTTTTCTTCTTCTTTTTTTTTAATGCTAATATTTGATTTGGAGCAATATTGTGAGTTTTCCAAGTGCTTTCTCTTGTGGAAACTCTGGGCCGTGAAGGACACAGACAGATATTTCAAACCCCTTTATTGCCCCAGATGGCAGCAAACCCATGGCAACAATAACGTCCGAAAGGGCGCCTGAGCCGTGCCGGCCTTTCCCAGCCGGAAACGCGCCCGCCAACTCTGCCCGCGCCGGCCGCAGGCACCCAGCTCCGCGGGGAATAACGCACTCGGAGGGAGTGAGGTCTTGGCTGTCAGCTCGAGGTGGCTGGGAGCCCACGGGTGGGGAGGGGGTTCGTGTGCGGGAGCGGCCCCCTCCCAGCCGCACGCTCAGGGCCCCCCGACATGGTGCAGGTGGAACAGCAGTGGGGGGGGGAAGAGCAGGCTGGCGGCCACGGAGGGGCTGACCTCTGGACGCCCAAGTGGGAGGCGGCGTTTGCCCACGTCACCGAAGCCCATAACGTCTGTGACAGGGCGGGCAGGTGGCCCCTGCCAGCCCTCAAGGCCTCTGCTGCGGGGGCATTCCTTGCAGTTTCGGCTGTGTTTGTGTGTGTGTGTGTGTGTGTGTGTGTGCCTGTATGTATGTGTCTCTGTGTGTGTCTGTGTATATATGGGTCTGTGTGTATGTCTGTGTGTCTTTGTGTGTGTCTGTGTGTGTGTGTCTGTGTATGTGACTGTGTGTATGACTGCGTGTGTGTCTGTGTCTTTGCTTTGCCTGGGACGGGCAGGGGCCGGGGGGGTGGGGGGACCCCCGTAACCTTGAGAAGTGGCAGCGTGGCTGAATTCGGTTCTGAGCGCCACTAGGTTTGGTTGGGGTTTGCCGCCCTGGTCGTCGCCAGCCCGGATCTGTCACTCTGGTGGCGTGAGAAAGTTTCCGCAGAGGGGACTGTCCTTTCCAACTACGTGGAAACCGGCCCCCTTCGCGTCTGGAAAGGCGCATTCAAGGATTTTATTTGGATTATTTTATTACAGTTACGTGCTGTGAAATGAAGGGTAATTGACTAATCGAGGATCTGGTAGCAATTTTCAGAGATTGGAACGTTGGGGCTCCCTCTGCCTCCTGAACAAATAAGCAGCTTCTCAAATGTACATCCAACGGGCTTATTCCGAACGGGGGTATTGACGGGGCCGCCCTCCTGTTCATTGGCTCCTTACGGTCTCTGTGACTGAGAAAATCCTTCCCCTCCCCGAGACTCCCAGACCAGACACGCTGGCCGTGCTACCGGGAAACCCAGTCTCCTGGAAAGAGTCCGTGGGGCTGGGAGAAGGGTTTTGGGGTATTTACAAGTTTCCTCATCACTTTCATCCTCGGACTTGAGACAGCTTTCAGAAACAGCAAGTTACCTGAGTTTTCCAAAAATAGGAAGTCTGACACAGTGATTCACATCGAGAGGGCAGGGGAGGAAATATTTTAATTTGGTTTTCTCTACCCAGGACTTGCCCCGAGACGTATAATTTGACCGACTTATGATTCATTATATCTTGAGCCGTGTTTACTTAGCATTAGCTGTTTCTTCCTATTCGAGCTGAAATGATTTCTGTTTATGTGGGACACCGGGATGCCTACCCCCCAATTAGCTGCCGTGTTTTCGGTGAAAGTCGACCTCCGTTTGAGTTTATCTGTCAGGACCCACCAGCGGATGATAAATAAACCGTAATTTAAAAACGACTCGGTGGTGGAACTGTCCAGTGAAGTGTAGGGGCCCAGGGAGGATGCTCAGGGTGGTGGGAAGACTTGGGAGAAACTTGACACCAACTGTACATCAATCGGGGCAAAAAAAAAAAAATCAGCTTTCTGGGGGCGCCCGTGAAGCCTTCAGCTCCTGGAGCCCGAGGTGGAACTTTGAAAGCGCCAGCGTGGGCCAGCGTTTTGGCAGGGATCGGGGTCAGACTGCCACTTCAGTTGGCTCGTGTTTTTCTGTTTCGTGTCTCACTTGCCAATAGTTGTTGTTTGGATTTCGTTGTCCTGGCCGTGTTTTACAGCTCACTGGAGCAAAGCCAGGCGCGTCTGTGTCTGTTGGTGGAAGATGCTTGGAGGGTGACAGAGGAGCCGAGGATGCGGGGTCCAGCCTCGGGGAGACTAGAGAGACTCAACGGACGCACAGGGACGGAGGTGCAGCCCGGAAGGTGCCCGCGCGTACTGAGTGTCCGGCAGCCCGCTGAAGCCTTGGTGTGTCCGTTGCCGCTCACCTTGGATAGACTTCGAGCCGGTGCCTTGTTTCCACCCTTGGCCCCGTCTAATCCTGAGGACCCGGATTTGCAAAAGGCCTTTGGAGAAACTGTCTGAATTGCGTCTGCACAGTCACGGGAGACTTTGCGGATGCGCCATTTCAGATTTCAAACAAATACCGATGTTTAATGGGACTCGAAAAACGGCGTTGGGTTCTCATCTTATAAATGAGTCATAAATGAGAAAGTTGGAGTGTTAGTCAGGCACCAGTTGTACGTATTAGCTGTCCAATAAAGGCACCAGCTTCCTTAAGTGGCTTTCCTCTGTGTCCCATTTTTTTTTTTGAGTCACACCTGATAGTTGTGTTCTGGATGTACTCCCGGCTCAGTGCTCAGGGCTGACTCCTGGCTCAGTGCTCAGGACTCACTCCTAGTTCTGTGCTCAGGGCTCACTCCTAGCAGCGCTCAAGGCTGACTGTACTCAGGGCTCACCTCTGGCAAGTGCTCAGGGAACAAATTGCTGTGCCAGGGATCAAATCAGAGTTGTAAGGCACATAAGTGCCTTAACTCCTATTTACTCTGGTTTTCTCTCTCTCTCTCTCTCTCTCTCTCTCTCTCTTGAAACACCATTTCATTAAGCATTCATTAAGGTAAAAGGTAAAGGCCCTCCCGTTGTTCATCATCGATTTGCTTGAGTGGGGCCCAATAACGTCTCCATCATGAGACTTTGTTGTGACTGTGTCTGGCATATCGAATACGTTACGGGGAGCTTGCCGTGTGGGCGAGATACTCCCGGTCGCTTGCCGGGCTCTCTGAGAGGGGCAGAGGAATCGAACTTGGGTCGGCCATGTCGGCTGCGTGCAAGGCGAACACCCTACCGCTGTGCTATCGCTCCAGCCCTAACCCTAATTAATAAAGCATTCATTAATATAGGCATATTAAGAACAGACGTGTTGCAAGGCAGTGCAATGTGAAAAACAATATTTTTTAAAATTGCATTTCCGTGCTTCTCTCGTTGTCACCCATTTCAGGTGGAAAGCACCGGATTGACTATTCTCCTTCTGTTTTGGGATTCAAGCGGAGGGTGGGCAGCCAGTTGGATGCTTTGGTGAGCGAAAGAGCAAGTCAGCAGGGCCTTTGGTCTCATAGGCCGGAGCCCCGTGGCCAAGAGGCGGGACGTGGGCACGTCCTGGGCACGGGCATGCCGACGGCAGGGCCCCCAGTCTCTACGCCCACGGGCACTGCCAGTCACTTCTGCCTGGGCCTTACTGTCTGCGTCCCTGGCGTGGGGGCTGGAGGAAGCCCCAGACACAGCTGTGTGACCCGGGGAGCCCCCTGCTCGCCAAGGAAATATAGCATCGGAAATAAAAGACCAGAAACCTGAAGTGTCTCTCCGTGGAGAGTGAAAACAGAGAAGTTGCCAGAAACTGGGGAAGTGGAGATGAGGCCGCAGTGCCAGGGGAGGTCTGAGCAGGGGACCTGGGCTCCCCGGAGGTCGTTGGTCCCACCGTGCCCCTGGGCCACAGTGGGCAGCTGCCTCGCCAGTTCCTGACCCACGCGTGGGCCTGGGGGCTTCTCCGTGTCGTGCAGCCTGGCACCCAGGCCATGGAAGGCCACGGTGATAGTGTCATGGGCAGCGCTTGGAAAAGAGGCACGTGCACTTTGTGTATGTGTGTGTGCGTGCGTGTGCACGCATGTGTGTGCATGCGTGTGTGTGCGTCTGCTTGTGTGTGCACGTGTGTGTGAATGTATGCTTGTGTGCATGAGTGCGTATATGTGTGTATGTGTGTCCCTTTGCATGTTTGTGCATGGGTATACTCGTGTGTCCTTATGTGTGCTGGTGTGTGTGTGTGTCTGTGTCTGTGTGTCTGTGTGTACGTGCGTGTGTGTGTTCCCAAGATGTGGCAGGTGGGGAGGCTGTGTTCATTTTCCCTGCAGCTGTGTCGTGTAAGCATTCCAGGGATGGACAGAGAGCCCATGGGTGCTATTTCGGGGGAGGGTCAGCGAGCCTCTGATGGCCCAGGGCGTCGGGGCCAGAGGAAAGAACCGTGTGAGGGCGGGCTCGCGGGGGGCCGGGTGCAGACGGGGTGCGGGTGGTCTGGGCGGGCAGGGAGCGGCCCCCCCAGTCGCATTTGTGATGGGTGGGAGGCTTCGGATGTCGAGCTGGCATCTGGACCAGGAAGATGGGGTTCAGATCAGCGCCCAGCGGATGACAAAGTGTGAACGTTGGCGTTCTTGCAGCCGACAGACGCCTCATTGTCCTGGCCTCGGCCCCGTCCCGCCGAAACGGCCTTGAAGGCACGAGGCTGTTGTTCTTGGCGGCCGTGGGTTCGGTCCCACGCAGTGTGAAGGGGCCGCTGCTTGTCCCCAAATAATGAAAAGGGAAGAAGATTGATCTTGGGCGCCGGCCAGCAGCTCCCCTGCCACTCAGCGTCGTGGGAGTCGGTCACTCAGGAGCGACGCTCTCCCGGCACCCCGCTCCCCGCTGTGAGGGAGCAAGATGGGGGCGGGGTGAGGGTCACCGAGGCCCGCCTCTGGGAGCACCCAGGTGTCCTGGTGGCGCCTGTGGCATGAAGGAGGAGCGGTTAACCCTTTGCACATTCTGGAACTTTCTGGATCTCTCTGGCTTCTCTTCGGCTGTGTGTCGGGAGCTTGGGAGATGCGCAGGGCAGAGCCCTCGCCAGCCTCAGATGCTCTGGGAGCCTTTTTGCTTTGTTTGGGGGGCCACGCCCAGCACTGCTTAGGGCTCAGTCCTGGCTCTATGCTCAGGGCCCACTCCTGCCGGTGCTCGGGGACCCTGTGGGGTGGACCCCGGGTGTTGGAGTACAAGGAGGCCGCTGTGTGCCGCTGTGTGCCGTGCCCCCTTTGTGTGAGTTTACACACCCGGGTCAGCCCCATTCAAGGCAAGTGCCCCACCCGCTGGGCTGTCCCTCGGCCTGCGAATGTTCTCGGTGCTCTTGATTCGGCAACGGACACGAACCGCCGTGAACACAAAGTGAGCGTCTGTTCGGCTGGGTCCTGGGGCACGTGTTTGCTTCTGTGAGGGAAAAGGAACATGTGCAAAACGTGGCCGTGGTCAGATTCCCGTGTAACATGCCTGCGCACACACCCACCACATACATGCACGCCCCTGTGCATAGGTACACACCGCCTACATGCACACATCCTATACGCAGGTACACACCACATGCATACACACACCCTGTACGATGATACACACCATATACGTGCACATATTCTGTACACAGATACCATACTACATACATGCACAGATTATCCATCACATACATGCACAGATCCTGTATATAGATACACACCACATGCATGCACACATCCTCATACGTAGGCGGAACAAAACACACGCACGCACCCTCATACAGCCTGATGGCACAGTGGCACTCAGGAGCGAGCAGGACCCCTCAGTTGGCCCATCCCGGGGTCTCCCTGAGGCCCACTCCTCTCTGGCTGGTTTGCTCTGGACGTTTCAGGCGTGGTGGGGGTGTGTGTGGGGGGCGGGGCTGGCTGGGTACATACATGTCGAGTGAGAAGGTTAGAAAGTTTTGTTTTTTTTTTTTTAGTTTTGGGGCCACATCCAGCAGTGCTCAGGGCTGACGCCCTACGTGGTGCTGTGTGTTTCCCACTGGAGAGGCGGCCCTCTCTGTCCATTCATCACCCTCTCTCACGGGGACGTGGCCTTCCAGGGCGCGTAGCCCTCCTGAGCGCCGCCTAGGGAAATGGTTCACTCTTGGGCCGGAGCGATAGTACAGGGGAGGGTGCTTGCCTGCGTGCGCCCAACGCAGGGTCAGGTCCCCAGCACGGTCCCCTTACGGTCCCCCGAGCGCCGCCAGGAACAATCCCTGAACACGGAGCCAGGAGTCAGCCTGAACCCCTAGGGAGGGGCCCAACTCCAGCCACCCTCCTTCCCGCTTAAAAAAAAATCTAGATATTTAATGGAGGAAGAAATGAGAACCACGGATAGAAAAGTGGTCAAGTGCACGAAAACGGCCTTGTTTCGCGTGCTTGCAGACACGATCCACAAGGACCTTTTAAGATAGGCGATCACCAGAGCTGCCTCGCCCTGTCGGTCAGCAGGAGACTCTTAGAGAAGCTTAGCAACGGGGGACACTGCGGTATTACGGCAGGGAGGGCTCTTGCCTTGCATGCGACCAACCCGGGTTCAAGCCCTGGCACCCGGAGCCCCACTAGAAGTCAGCTCTGAGCACAGGGCCAGGAGTCAGCCCTGACCACGGAGCCGGGAGTGACCCTAAGCACAGAGCTGGGAGTGAGCCCTGAGCACTGAACCGGGAGTGAGCCCTGAGCACTGAGCTGGGAGTGAGCCCTGAGCACTGAACCGGGAGTCAGTCCTGAGCACTGAGCCGGGAGTGAGCCCGGAGCACTGAGCTAGGAGTCAAGCCCTGAGCACAGAACCAAGAGTGAGCCTTGATCACAGAGCCAGGAGTCAACCCTGAGCACTGCCAGTGGGACCAAACGTTCAGAGAAGCCGAACAGGAGGAAAGGAACATTCGGCAAGAAGCTTGGCGAGACGGGTGCCCAAAGGCTCCCTCAGCCCGAGGCTGGGTTCCAGTCCCGCATCTCTGCGCCCCGGCCCGTGGCCTTGGCGTTGGAGCACGGCTGCTTCCCGCCCCTTGCCCCTCCCTGCCCGGGGCCTTGTGGCTTCCTAATAGCAGTCTCCAGTGTGAGGGGCCGTATTGTGTGTTCATTGGCAGAGAGGGGGGAAACCCCGTTTGTCCCTCTGTTGGAGGCCAGCGCGCAGGGGTCTGACCACAGAAGGCCCAGCCCGTCAGCCCAGCGGGCAGTGCCGTCCAGGGCTGGATGGGGGGGGGAGGCGGGACTCCTCACGGGGTGTTTGTTGGGGCTTGAGGTGGCCATGTGGGCAGCCCCTGTCCTGGGCCCTCCGTCATCTCCGGGGACCCCGCAGTTTCCCAGCACCCCTACATCGGGGCCCGGGTCCAGCCTCCAGGAACGTCGCCGGCCCCGTGCTGGTCCCGGCATAGCTGTGGTCGGGGAATCTGCAGAAAATCCCACGGCGTTCCCCGTGGCCCTCGGCTGCCAGGCTCCTGGCACGGAGGCCTCGTGCGCCCAGCCCCAGGTGCGGCCCAGGGCTCCGGGTGTTCCGTTCGGAATCAGAGCTGTGGAGACACGGGGGTCCCCCCGGGCTGTGGAGACACACACGGGTCACGGGGTCCTCGCCCCTTCTGCCTCCTGGCGCCTGCCTGGTCTTTGGAGCTGGGCTCCTCACCTGGAGACACCTGAAGCCACACAGCAGCCGCCGCGACAGTCCTTAGTGCTGCCAGCAGGGCGTCGTCCTCCATAGGGTGGACTCTCCCCTCAACGAAACGCGCCCCTCTCTTTCCCGAAGGACCCCACTCTCCCTGTGTCACTGGGCCTCACCTCAGAGGCACGAGGCTCAGGGATAAAGGGGTCTGAGTGAGTGTGAGTGGAGGAGCAAGGCAGAGAGCCAGCGGTGGGGGGGAGGGGGGTGCTAGAAGGATCTAGAAGGTTCTAGAATGTTCTAGAATGTTCCGCTCCCTCCGCCTGCCAGGCAAGGTGCCCGCTTTCCCAACCGACATGCTGCCTCCCTCCCCAGCACGTGACTCCTCTCCTCTTCTCCCGAGCGCTGACCCATCCAGGAAACTCTAGGCTCTTTCTCAACCTGCTCCCACCATGAACCCCTCCTGCCTTGTTTCCCTTTGGGACCCCCTCTCGCCCCCCATCTTGCCAGTTGGACCCCAGGTCTTGTGCTGTGGCCCTACCCCCATTCGCAAGATTTCCATGACGTTCCCCTGGCCGTCTTCACCGGGGCCCCTTGGAGGGGGGCGGGTTGAGCTTCCCTCCCCGCCCCGACCAGGGCTCCGGCAGCCGAAGACCTCCAGGACCAGCCACCACCATGCTG
>JAOXYA010232619.1:0-19809 GCA_028565675.1 Sorex palustris | reverse complement strand
CAAGCTACCGTGATGTATTCGATATGCCAAACACAGTAACAAACAAAAGTCTCCAGTGGAGACGTTACTGGGCCCGCCGAGCAAATCAATGAACAACGGGACGACAGTGACAGTGACAGTGACAGTGACAGGGACATAGAAATAATATAGAAGTTGGGAATACTTGCATGCAGCTAACCCAAGTTCAGTTCCAAGTGACCCAATATGGTGCCCTGAGCCCCTCCAGGAGTGATTCCCAAGCACTGCCAGTTGTAGCCCCCAAGAAAAGTGAACTACAAGAGGACTGTTCCCATAGATTTTGAAATATTGGTGGAAAGAGATCTGACACCCAGGTGTCTTGACTCTCAGAACAGTGCTCTTTGAAACAATGACTCTTTAATGACTCTCCTTATTTTCCCCCTGTATCCTTAACTAGGTCATTCAACTAATTTTGTAGTGACCATCCACTTACCTTCCAAGCGGCCCAAAGACTACTGGATAGCCAAGGGATCAGCTTTGCTCTGCCAGCTGAATGAGTGAAAAGATCCCTTCCATGCTGAGGCAGGCAGCTAGCCAGAGCTTGGCCTTAACATCCACGTGAGCAAGATTGTTTCTTCTATTTTTTTATGTGTGGCAAAATGTAGCTTTAATTTCTCTTACAATATAACATTAAAATATTTTATTGACAATTCAAACTCTGATGTGAAAGCAGTGGTTCAGCCCCATTTCTCATTTTATTTTATTATAATTTAGGTAACGTGGTTACAATAGTGTTACTGTTTATGGTTCTAATGTACAAAATTACTGCACCCTCACCACCATCAAAGTATTTATGGGCCTCCTCCACTGTCCTTGCTATTTCCAGTCATCTCTTCCTTCCCCCATCTCTCCCACCACAGTTTAGGAGTTCTGTCATCCAAGTCCAAGGGTCTGTGATTGTTCAATATTGTTTATCCCCTTGTTTTGCCTCTCAGATACCCAAGATGAGTGAGATCATCTGGTTCTTGAAGTTCTAATTTATTTTAAAATGGTCGTCTCCAGTTCTGTCCATACTGCTGCAAACTGCATGATTTCATCCTCTCATAGCTGTATAGTATTCCATTTTTTTAATATATCATATACCTCTGTCATTGGACATTTGAGTTGTTTCCATATCCTGACAGCTCCACTTCATAAACTCGCTTCCCCACTCCCTTGTGAGAGCCAGGCAGCTCCTAGCAGTTACTTTGTGGACTCTCTGGGCAGAGTCAGATCCCAGCACTTCCTACACACAGGGATTCCTATCCCATCACACTGACTGAAAGGGCAGTGCACACTTCTGTCTTCTGGTGCCAGGGCTCCATAGCTGAGGTTGGTACAGAGATTTCAACAATGAATGGAGCAAATGTGCAAGTTAATATCTTGGCCTGTGGTTCTACATTCCTTACCTCACAGGGGCCTCAATAACAAGTTTGTACTTTCACCCAAAGTGCAATTCAGCCCTGTCCCAGTGCACAGGAAATTTCCTCTTTGATATGGAGACAAACTTGTGTGAAATATGGCAAGTCCCAACCAGGAGCATCTGAACCCCTGTCACATCAAGGCAAGACTGCTAGAACGGTGTGAAGATGGGGCAGCTGTGTGTCAGGCCTGCCAACAAGTCTGTGTATCCTTGGCCAGGACATGAGCCAAGACACGGGAACCACCCAGATAGATGTAGCCCTCCAGACTAGAGTCACACCATCCTCTTCTGGAGAGCTGGAAGACAAGGTGAACATAGTAACCCTACTCTCAATTTGACCTCCACCTTCCTACCTTCACCTTGATCCCTGTACCTACCAAAGTCAACAGACACAAATTGCAGAGATGCAGAAAAGTTCACGTCTATTAGTTCCCGAAACAATTCTCAGTATCTCATGAAGGAACAGGCAGAATATGCAGAAGTCAGAGGGTTACCATCAGCCTGTTGTCCTGTTCCCATTTCAGACTCAACTAGGGCAGTTGTGCTCTGAGATTTCCCATAAAGGTTTTATTTGAAAAAGATACAAACATATAAATAATAAATAACAAGCCAGGCAGGAGAAGAGTTAGAAAAGAGTTAGAAAACCACTAACTGGGACTGGAGTGATAGTACAGCGGGTAAGGTATTTGCCTTGCACGGGGCCAACCCAGGTTCAATCCCCAGCATCCCATATGGTCTCTCCAGCACCACCAGGAGTAAATCCTGAGTGCAGAGCCAGGAGTAATCCCTGAGCATCACTGGGTGTCACCCAAAAAAGAAAAAAAAAACACTAACCAACAGGTGGGTAAAACATACTAACATGCGCATGATGAAGCTCTGGTCATCTATGTAAAACAAGACCAAGAATGGCCCTGGGCTGACTACCCAGTGTCCAAACCAAAGTAAACAGGGAAAAGGAAAGCAAGGACAAAAGAATTAGGATCCACCATTGCTGCAGCTGAGTCTAGTAGGGAAACCCAAAATAAAGTAGGATTCAGAATGTCAGCAATAGTTTATATAATATATACACATTGTGGAAAATACACAAAGTTTAATTATTTTTATACAATTCATTTACAATTCTTTCCATGCAACTCATTATGTTACAAAATTGTACATCTCAAGTAATGTAGCAGAACCCAAAGTCATTTCAGAAAAGAGAAAACTCGAAGGTAGCTTTTATTGTCGTCTCTTCTGGCTTGGGCCTATCAGGACCAGACCAGAGTGGCAGAGCGAGAATGGTCATTCTTCAAGTCCAGTGGGTCAAGGCTCCTCTGATCATTACAAGAGCCGTGTGTCAGTTTGGAAAGTCAGCACCAGAACCCAGAACCCAGGAGTCCAGAGACACAGGCAGGCACTGCTGGTCACCATCTGACCATGACGAGAATGGCCATGGTACGGGAGCTGCAGCCTGGTGATGTGCCCATCCAAAACAGGTACTGGGAGTTGAGGGACCACAGCGCTAGGAGGCAAAGAAAAAGAGTCTCAGGGCACAGCACTTGCCACCGGCTATTTCAAGGCCCCCAGATGCCTACAACATTCCTTCATCTCCATTCTCACCAAGAATGGAGCTCACCATGTTAAGGGCCCCTGGGCCTGAGCCCTCATCATCACAGCAGCAACAAGGCAGGAACTAAGATAAGAACCAGAAGTCACTGTCACGAGCTTGGTTTAGGGATTATTAAAACTAGATGGGAGTGACCCTGCTCAGGGTTGTTAGTCATGAGCCTCTAGACAATCTCAAGCAGGGACCCTCCCCACTGAGCACACACAGAGGAAGAGCCAGACCAAGAGGCGTCCCACCTGGGTCTCTGGTCTTGCCCATACTCCACAGTTTGGGACTGCTATGAACACTATATAGTAGGTCAGGAACTTGGACTCACCTTTCAGTTCAGCTCAGACACTAAGTGTCCAATCCCATGCATGGTTACCCTGACAGGAAATGGACAGGACTGGGAAAGTCCCGCCAGGACAAAGTTCAAAGCAGTGAAGACTGCTTGAACAGTAGCCTGGTTGAGCACCACTACAGGAATGATCACTTACAGGTTCTGTTCTGTGTCCAGTTCCCATTTGGCTGCCACCTCTGATCATTTAAAACTACAAAGCAAGGAGAGGAGGAGGGAGGAGTCTAAGGGGAAAGGACACATATGCGCACCATGTGTGAGCTTCCAGATTTGAGGCCCCCAAAGACCACCAGACTGAGAACCTCAGCACCAGGCCAGAGCACTGAACCATAAGGCCCACAGGTCCCAGCCACATGTTTCTAGGAGTATCCCTGAGCCTCCTGTGCAATGCTACTGCTGACCCAAATTTATTTTATTTATTTATTTATTTATTTTTGCTTTTTGGGTCACACCCGGCGATACTCAGGCATTACTCCAGGCTCTACACTCAGGAATTGCTCCTGGCGGTGCCCGGGGGACCATATGGGATGCTGGGAATCAAACCCAAGTCGGCTGCGTGCAAGGCAAATGCTCTACCTGCTGTGCTATTGCTCCAGCCCCCCCTCCAAATTTATTTTAAATGAAACATAAATACAAATCACACACAGCAAATGCCTGTTGCAAACCTCTCAGAGGCTTCCCCACTTACACCCAAGATTCTCACAGTCATCTCACCCCACCCTTCTGGACCTTCTAGACTCTTAACTACTTAATCATGGTCCCCTTCACATGAACACTATCTCCACACAATGCATTCACACTGTTCCTTTTACTTGGAACTCCTTTCCCTTGTTCCGGCATTAACAAATTCATTTGACATGTGTTAAATGCCTATGCAGGTACTAAGCACTTTATGCTGGTGCTGGATCCTCCAATCCAGTCCAGTCCAGTCACTGGACTCAGTGGATGCAGACACCAGAGCTTGATTCATTGGGCTCCACTTTTACAGGCATCTACTCAACACCACCCAGAGATGCCTTCTTCCAAGGAGCCTTTTGTGCAACAGCCCCCAGGCCCACCCAATCCCTTCTAAGCAATAATTTCCAATACGGCATGTGCACCCTGCTCTTCCTTTGCATGTAGTTAACTCAACTTCAGTGCCCACCGTCCATCCCCCAACTCTGAGTTCCATGAAGGAAGGGCTGTCTCATTCCAAAGCCACAGCGCCCAACATAACAGTGGGTGAAATTAAGGATCACACTGAATTAGACCAGTTTCTGTGATGTAGTTCTTCCAGAAGTTGCATGCCCTGCAGACCAGGCTCCCGTTTCCAGCTCTGGTCCACCACCAGGTGTCTAGTCACCAACTTTCTCTAATTATGCCTCAGCTAAGCTGCACGAACCCATTTTAGAGAAGAGTGTTTAGTTCTTCAAAGCTATAAAGGTTCTCCCTGATCTGCTGAGGGGAAAGGACTGAAAAATCGAGACTTTGACAACCTTCTTCCCAACTGCATTTTTTTTCCTCGTTTGACCCTGTCTCATTGTTACTGTTGCCAGGACCAGAGGTTCACACTTGGTGGTGGAGTTCCATGCCACTCCCATAGTTCAAATACTGTTCTTGTCTGGGGGGAAGGGGGGCCCACACACTTCAGATGTGACACTCCACGCTCCCATTTTGCATATGGTTCCCGCTGGAGAAGGGGGCACCTGGTTACTGCACTCTCACGTGCTGGCTGCAGTGTTCTGAGAGGAAGTGGGCGACACACTTTTTGTGGTGCTCACACTCAGATGCACTGTGCTGGAATGGCCCAATTTATTGTACCTCCGGGATCCCAGTCAGCATGTGGGGTGATGCCAGGATGGACTCTCGGCACCATGGAGCCTCACCTAAGACCCTCTTTCTACTTTCACTGACCCTGCCTTTACCTACCTCCCTCGATTTGTTCTCGAACAAAGATGCTGCCCTTGAAGCAAACTGATAAAGCATCTCCTCGGGATGCATCTGCGGTGCCCGGGGCAGCAAGGACGGAGTAGGATGCTCCAAGAGGGGCAGCTGGCTCCAAGAGGGGCAGCTGGACCTTTGCCCCGTAAGCAGTGGGGCGGGCATTCTTGGTCTGCCCCTACCAGTACTCCCCTGGGCTGGGGAACGCCGGGTGGCAATCGGCCTCAGGTGGGGGTCAACCCAGCCCGGCCTGGCCCAGTCTGCCCACCTCACCTTTCCTCTAATCGGACCCACAGGTCACTGAACTGCCGTAGCCGCTGTCTTCGCGGGGGCCGCCTCCGCTTCTTCCGGAACTTCCTCTCCGTCCCTTCCAGCAAGCCCAGGTGGACGTTTCTGCTTAGGGGCAAGCGTGGTGGCGTCAGCAAGCGAGACACAGGTCCAGCTTCTGGTGCCAGCACCTCCAGGGCGGCCTCTTCTGGGTCAGAGACCACAGGAGGAGCAGGCAGCAACGAGGCGCTGCTGCTCTTCTCTCTGGAAACGGGTGGAAGGTTGTCCTTGGAATTGGGTGTACACCACGCCACGCCACGCACCCCCTAAGGCTCGCTCAGTAGTCAGATAATGGGGACATTCAATGAAGAAAGCAGAGTTCTTTGAGCAACCTCAAGACTTGACCACTTTGTGCCTTTATTTCTCCTGAGCTGCCTAGCCTCGGAGTGGAAATCCAACATTTCTTTAAACTGCATATAATCACAGCCCTTCTGTAACAATGGGTCACCCAATCTAGAAAGTCACTACAGACGATAACACTTAAAGGGGGGGGGTTGGGGGGGAAGGGGGAGAACGCTGAAATCGATTAATACCTCTGTGGTCACCAGGAAGACATTTCTAGAAGCAAAGTTTTTGAAAATCACATGATCTCAGATCACGCCTTAGCAGTAGGCATAGCCAGGTCTGAAAATTTTAGCTAATTCATCTCAGAGCTTCCAGGCTGGCCTAAATACCATATCACAGGTAAATTACTCATGAAGCCTTGACCCATGATCATTGGGCCATAAGATAGGACCATCTCATTGTGAGCCTGCTTATTTCTGCCTACAGTTCAGTCCACTAACTCAATGGGATGCTCCAAGAAAGGAACACCCGACCTAGCATGGCCTCTCTCCTGGGCTTGCATGCAGAAGAGGACATAGGAGGAAAGAGCCTTGGATAAGGACAATTGACTTCTCTGGGCCTGTGTTGCGTCTGTAAAGTTGATCTCTCTCACCCGGTTCCTGGGAGGTTTAAAACAGCCCATGCTTCAGGCTTTGGAACAGGGCTGAGTGCATAGATAGTACTCACTTTACATGCCTTGCCTTCTCCCATTTCTTCTATCTGGGGAAGAGTGACATTGTATGTACCCCAGCAGGGTTGACGGGGACTCTGAAGTATCCCACTGTGTGGCCAAAGACATTCAGCAGATCTTCACTGGTATCAGTGGACAAGCAGAAAAATGACCACTGCCCCCTTCCCAAAATGCTTACATCTTAATCGCCTGAATCTTTGAATATGTTGCTTTGCGTGGTAAAAGGAATTTTGCAGATGTGATTTAGGACATTGAGATGAGGAATAATCCCCAGCTCTCTGATTCCAGTCTTATCAGAAGATCCAGTCTTATCCTCTGAATCCTCAAAGCCAGGGAACCTTTCTGAGGTCAGTGAGAGATGCAATGTTGTAGGCTTTGAAGTTTAAAAAAAAAAAACGAAAGAAAAGAAAGAATTTGACGAGAAATGTGAATAGTCTTTTTAAGTTGGAAAAGGCAAAGAATTAGTGACCTCCTACAAACTCCAGAAGGGGAATGCAGTCCTACCAACATTTTAATTTTAACCTAACTGATCATTTGGACCAAGAAAAAAAATTGTCCTGGGAAGAGTGGGGGTGCAGTAAGAAATGACTGAACCTTCAGCATCAGACTGATAGGACCCCATGTTTTCCTTTTCTCTGCCCTGGGAGGAGTAATTTCACAATGGAGCATTTCCTGAGTACTCCATCCTACAGACAAGGTAGAGTAGTAGTCTTTTCCTAAGTCTAACACCCTTCTCTATGTTCCTAATACTGGCCAAAACTCAGGGGCTGGGTAGGCCATTTAGCAAAGTTCCTGCCCAGACCCCACCCCACCCCCACCCACATTCAAGTTTTATATGATCAGAATCATCCATCAAGGATCATCACATGGCCACGGAGGCTAGGGAGAAGGAAACAGTTCTTCCACCGTGACTAGCCTGGCCATCCTCTCCACACCAACTTCTTTATTGTGACCATTTCCCTCACTCAAGGTCCTTAGCATATCTCCCTCTCATTCCCAAAGGAACAAGAGGTCTTTTGGAAACCTAGGTGAGTACCTAGGAGCACTGGAGGCAAATTCTCCACTGAAAGCACTTCAATAAATATCACCCTCAGGAAGCACACATGATTTTCAGCTATCAGGATCTAATGCAAAAGCACACACCAAATGTTGTGGCTTCAGCAAAAGGGAGCGCCCAGGTCAGCACAGTGGAAGAAACTGAAACAAGCACTGAATCTCAAAGACTGTGGCAGAGTTAGGAACAAGAGAAATTAATTAACCCCAGGCAGAGGAAATTATGAACAAAGACAAAGTTCTAGAAAGTGAAGATGATAGAAGAAAGCAGTTCAGGGAGCTGGACCTCCTGAGTTCTTGGCAGAAAGATGGTGTTTTAGCACAGAAAAGAGAAGTAGAATGAAAACTACTCAAGTGGCATGATGTCATAGACACAAACAAATGCTGATGTACAGGTCCATACATCTGGAAAGTTGATAATGTTAGAAACCAATGTCAAATGTTATTCTGTTTACAAGGGGTGGGAGGGAAGAAGGTTAGATTAACAGAGAAAAAGAGGGGCATTGTTCCTCCCCCCAAGGTGGAGACCCCCTGCACCCCAACCACTCTGATTTTATGTGATGCCTGATTCCACCATCTGCCCCCAAAAAATGTCCCAAATGCCCAAATAGAAAGGCACTGGACTTTCAGCTTATGCACCTTCAACTTAAAGCTTTAAGCTGAGCCAGCAGCTGGCTGGCCATTTAGTGGCCACTAGTCTCAGGCTGAAGGTAAGGGCCATGCTGGCAGTCTCTAGGGCTGAATCAGGATCCAGCCCACTCTGGGCCCAGGCAGCCCCATACAGATCCCCCCAGGATAGAAGCACAGGAAGGTTACTTGTTGACGGGTTGTCCGGCAGGGGCGTGTTCTACCTCATAGCCCTCGCGCCGCAGCACATCAAGCACAGTGTTGTTGCCCAGGAAATGACCTGCGGTAAGAAAGGGGATCAGAAACGTGGCAGCTCTCATGACCAGTGTCACAGTCACACCTTGGAGCAAATCGAAAACCTGGCAACCCTGGTCTTTCTGTCCAGCCCCGTCGGGGCAGGGTGATGGGTAGCCGTGTGTGAGAGATGGGCTGCCGACTGGTTGGGGCGGCAGACTGAGTGGAACTGCCACACAACCACTGCACACCCAACACCAGTCTTCTGCCTCAGTGCTAAAAACATTCGCTTCAGCCACCTCTGAGTCCCTCCCTCCAACCTACCCAAAACTGAACAACAAATGAGAAACTATCATGAGCAGTACTGTAAATCACAGTATAATTTATAAAAACTTGTCACTGTCACTGTTCTCCCATTGTTCATCAATTTGCTCGAGCAGGCCCAGTAACCTCTCCAGTGTGAGACTGTGTTTGGCATATCGAACACATCACGGGGAGCTTGCCAGGCTTTGCCATGTAGGCAAGATACTCTCGGTAGCTTGCCAGGCTCTCTGAGAGGGGTGGAGGAATCAAACTCGGGTCTGCCAGGTCGGCCGTGTGCAAAGCAAATGCCCTACCTGCTGTGCTATCACTCCAGCCCTTTGGTAATACATGTTAATAAAAAGAAATTAACATTTAGGAGAAGTCACCATGTCTGGAAACCCTAACTTCCAAGCTATTTTACTTTTTTTATTTCTTTTTTTAATAAAAAGCAAAGATAGAACAGTGGGTAGGGCATTTGCCATGCACATGGAAGACCCGGGTTCAATTCCCAGTATCCCATATAGTCCCCTGAGCACTGCCAGGAGTAATTCCTGAGTGCAGAGCCAGGAGGAACTACTGTACATCACCAGGTGTGACCCAAAAAGCAAAAATAAAATAAACAAAAAAAAAGCAAAAACACATCTACACTCTGTCTTAAAGAAAATATCATAAAGGTTGAGGTAGGTCTTTTCAGTAGGGATTCAGCTACATCTTTCATTGTCAGGGTTTGGCAGTTTGGGAAGTTTTGCGGGGATTGGTGAGCGAGGGAGGTTGGGGCCAGAGTGGCGACTGAGGGAGGTTAGGGCCAGAGTGATAGTAAAGCGGGTAGGGCATTTGCTTTGCATACGGTCAACCAGGGTTCAATCCCCGGCATACCATATGATCCCCCAAGCACTTCCAGGAGTTAATTCCTGAGTGCAGAGCCAGGAATAACCCTAAGCATTGCCGGGTGTGACTCAGAAAGCAAAATAAATAAAATAAAATAAAAAATAAAGTAGGAGGATGGGTCACAACTAGTAGTGCTCAGTGGCTACTCCTAGCTTTCTGTTTACTTAAAGCTTCATAAGTGCTGTTCAATGATGCTTTTATCTAATGGTTTTTCTGCCTCTATTAAGATGATTATGTGGTTGTTGCCCCTTATTCCATTAATATGGAACATTAATTTTCAGATGTCAGAGTCTGATTAATGGTCCCCCCAAAATGCATCTGCATCCTAACCCCTGGAACTTTGTGAATGTCATATTGGAGATGGGAAGTAGGGGGGTATTTTGCAGATGTAATTAAGTTGAGAATCAGTATATTTTACTTGATCACCCTGCCATTCTGCATTTCCCTGTCAATTTATTTGTTTAAAAAACAAACAAACAAACAATTCAGGGACATGACCAAGTTTGTGAAACCAGCAGGAAAACTGAAAGCAGCCAACCTAGAACCAGTCCTTCTGTCCTTAATTCTAGAGGGCACAGAGCTGTGTAAAAATCATTTACAATAAGAAAAGAATTTATCCCCTCCCCCACCCCCCCAAAAAAAAGCCCATGAGATGAACCTCACCAATAAATTAATCTGTGAAGAAAATTTATAGATGCGGGTTTGTGACTGAAATCTCCAGGCTTTCTCAGAGTCAGGGACAGGCTACCAACCCCCACCTCCCTGTACTTCTAGATACACTGGCAGCCATATTCATACCCCAAAGCTGCCAGTTAAAAATTCAACTCCACTTGCCATTTCTTCAAGTGTTTTTGGAATGAGCAATATAAAGTAAATTTGTTATATATCTAAGGGGGTAGTTTGGGACTGGGAGAGAAATTGGGAATATTAGTGGAGGGGAAGTCACACTGGTGGTGTTGGAACACTAAATACTTGCAACAACCACATAATGAACAACTTTGTAAATCATGGTGTTCTTACTAAAAATTATTTTTTTAAAAGGAGGAAAAACACAAACAAAAATGAAAAATCTTTTGAAATGAATTGCCTCAGTCTATCCTCATAGTAATATAACTGATGTACCAGACAGAGAGTTTTGAGAGACCCATAGTCATACAGGAAAGAGCAGACAAACTTTAGGGAAAGTTAAAAAAAAAAAACTTAGGGGCTGGAGCAATAGCATAGCGGGTAGGCCATTTGCCTTGCACACGGCCAACCAGGGTTCAATTCCCAGCATCCCATATGGTTCCCTGAGCACCGCCAGGGCTAACTCCTGAGTGCAGAGTGCAGAGCCAGGAGTAACCCCTGTGCATTGCCAGGTGTGACCCAAAAAGGAAAAAAAAAACAACTTAAAGATTCAAGAAAGTAAAGCCAGAGCTGAATTCAGCATGAAGATATTAACTCAAAAAGATACATGTACACCTATGTTCACTGATGTCACGGTCACGGTCATGGTCCTCCCGATGTTCATCGATTTGCTCGAGTGGGCGCAGTAACGTCTCCATCATGAGACTTGTTGTTACTGTGTTTGGCATATTGAATACGTCACGGGTAGCTTGCCAGGTCTGCCGTGCGGGCGAGATACTCTCGGTGCTTAGCGTAATTGCCAGGATCAGGAAATGACTCAAATGCCCATTGATAGATAAGGGGATGAAGAAGCTGTAGTCTATATGCACAATGGAATACGACCAAGCTATAGAAATGGTGAACTCTTGCCTTTTACTACAACTAGTATTGAACTAGAAAGGCTCATGCTACAAGAAATAAAGATAGGAGGACAAATAAAGAATAATCTTCCTTATATGTGATATATAAAGAAATAAAGCAAGTTACCAAAATAAAAACAAACTCTTGGACTTAACAACAGAACTGAAGTTACCAAGGGGTCAGGAGGGCTGGCAGAAGGGGAGGGAGTGGGAGAGAGAAATAACACTGAACAGCAGTGAAGAGTCTTTGGCAATTTGGTAGTTGTGGAGATGTATTAATGTTGTACATCAAAAAAAGAAACACTGAAGCCCATTATAATGTGTTACCTCAATAACAATATTTTTAATATAATATATTGTGTTTGGAAGAGAATGCAATGTCTTCCTAAGTTGGGGATGTATCCTGATCCCCACGTAGAGTGATAGCTGTGTTGAAATCACAGGCACCAACCCTTCCATCCAAGTAGCAACCATGCTCCAACACCAGTTGGAGCTACTCTGCAACAGAACTAAGTCAAAGAATGGCCACTCAGTACCTCTTTTGCAAACCACAACACCCAAAAGGAGAGAGAGCACAAAAGGGAATGCCCTGCCTCAGAGGTGGGGAGGGTGGAGTTGGGGAGATGAGGGAGGGATACTGGAATCATTGGTGGTGGAGAATGGGCACAGGTAGAGGGAGGAGTACTCGATCATTATATAACTGAAATGCAAATGCAAAGTCTGTAAGTCTACAACTGTACCTCATGGTGTTTCACCAATAAAAATTTTCTTAAAAGAAAAGGTGCCCCTCATCTCACCTCCCACCAGGGGGCCACCCCAGCATTCCCTTCTTGAAAATGGAACTGAGCCCAGTATCTCAGCAGAGGTAACCTTGCGACTCACCAGCTCCAAAGGCAAAAAAGAATCCTTTGTCAGGAAACTCCTCCAAAAGAGCCTTCACCCGCTTGCCCATCCGCTCGTTGCGCTTGTAGATAAGCTCCCGGCGGAAGTAGCTGTCAATTTCCTGAGCTGTGATGCGCTCTTGAGGTGGGAGTGTAGAATTAATAAAATTGGGAACCTACAACAGAATGTAGAAGGTGATATGAGGAGAAACAAAATTATTCATGAAGTAGCTAAGTTTTATCATCCCGTCACCCAACCTAGAGAGGGTCAAGACACTGAAGAAATGGGTCAAGTGTGGCAAGTCATTCTTGGGGTCTCCTACCTGGTACCTTTTCAAACCATATGTCATTCTCTGCAACCTAAATGAATATATATATATACACTAAAGTGCACCCCAAAAAAGTCCTTGACTATTTAAAAAAGTACTCACATTTTTTACACTAAAGTACTCACATTTTTTACAACTGTCCCATTTACGTGACCCTGTTTGATGTCATGTATTTATAGAGAGACCATATCTTTGCATAACACATTCTTATTTCACTTGCTTGATTCACAGATGATTGCTTAATAAAAAAAATTTTACAGGACTGGAAAGAAAGCTCAATGGGCACACGCTTTATGCATGCAGGAAGGCTGGGTCTGATGCCTAGCACTGCATGATCCCCAGAAGTAGCCAGAAGTGACCCCTCACCCACCCCACACCAAGCACTGAGCCAGTAGCAGCCCCTGAATGAACATCACCAGGGTTGAGGCAAAAACAATCAAACTTTTCCATCATTATTATTAGGATTTTAATAATTAAGATTCCAAATATGTGGTTTTCTATGAAATCAACTGTTTTTGGAATGTCATTTAAATTTTTATTATCTCTCCAATTTCCTTTTCACCTCTTGCTTTCTCCAATGTTGTTTGCACTGACGAAGTTTCCCTGGACTCTGTGACACAATAAGTCAATTTTTGTCATCTGACAGTTTAGTGCTCTGTCACCAAGGCCAGGACACTCAGGAGGGGGCTTTGCAGCATAGTCTGTCGGTGAGGCTGTCACACTTCACTCTTTCCCCGCCACCATGGTAATGGTTTCCCAACCCTCAGCCCTCTCTCCCTGTCTGTTGGATTCACGCTACCTCCTCTACCCAGGAACTGAACCCAGTCCACCTTAGTCAAACAGCTCAGGGTCTCTCCCCTACCTGCTTCGCTGACTTCCAGTAGCCTCTCAACCATCTTTGGAGAGTCCTCACCCTTCATAACATAATCCTCAGTTTTTATTTTTCTCCCATCCTAAGATGTTCACCCCCAAAGTGAGATTAATGCATTTTCAAATGATTTCGAAAAGATTTACAAAGAAATCTTCCTTTTCCCTTTATCTTTTTTTTTCTTTTATAGTTTTGGCCACACCCAGCAGTATTCAGGGATCACTCCTGATGTTGCTCAGGGTACCATATAATATGCTTCCAGGAATCAAACAGGGTTAAGGGCAAACAACTCTATTTCTATCAACTATCTCTCTACCTCCTCTCCTTACCATCTTTCTAAAAAATCATGCTATTGATGTAAGACCCTCCTATTTCCCAAAACCTCTTGCCTTCGGTTGAGCACTCCCTTTGGGCCTGCTTGCCCACTCAGGCATCCAGGGAGGTGTGGCTGGTTCCCATATGTTGCACCTTCTCAGCTGGGTACATGCAGTCTCTGCCCCACTCAGCCCTGCCTGCCACGCCTCCTTCCACAAGTGGCAGGCACATTCCCCTGTACCCTGCGCCCCCTGCAGGAGACTGTGAGCAGGACAGGCTGGGAGGAGCCACAGGAAAGAAATACCAAACATCTGCCCTGAACTGCTCCTTCAACCTCACCACGTTTTATTTTATTTTTATTAAAAACACCGTGATTTACAAAGTTATTCATTCTAAGGTTGTTTCAGGCATTTAGTATTCCAACAGTGTTCCAACCAGTGTGACCTTCCCCCCACCAAAGTTCCCATGGTCCCTCCCAACCCCAATCCGCCCTCTTAGGCACGGAACAAATTTACTTTACATTACTTGTTCCAACAAAACTTTAAGAAATGGCATTCAAATGATCAGAAAATAAATCACTAAGAATCAATTTGTGATTATTGTATGATTTCAATACAGTAATTATTGTATAATATCAACTCTCTTCCTCCTTCAATGAAGCACTTGCTTTCCCTCTCCTCCGGCTTGCTTTCCTTGGTTTTACTTCCACGCCCTCTAGACTCTGGGAAGCTCACTGTATTTTTTGTTTTTCTGTTTGTTTGGGGGCCATACCCAGCAATGCTCCTGACTCTGCTCTCAGGGATCACTCCTGGCGGGCTTAGTGAAACCATACGGGATGCCTGGGACCAACCCGGGTTGGCCACATGCAGGGCAAGTACCTTACCTGCTTTACTATCTCATCGTATTTTCAGTGCTTGGAGGGCAATGTTGGCTGAGCCTCTGGTGCTCTTCTCCTGCTGTCTCTCTCCTGTTGAGCCTCTTGGGCTCATATTTCTTATGACAAGGTCACACACCTGACAGGCCTGCACCAGCTCACTCGCACCCTCTGCTCCCTGCTCTCTTCCCCAGCATCCTCCTGCAGAAGGTACCCATCCTGGTGGGCAGAGACCTCACCCTTCCTCCAGCAGAAGCATCTCTGGAACTTGCCACTTCCATGTGACATTCACAACATTCACAGAGGGAGAGCAGCAGGCCATGGTTAGTCCCTGGGAAGCCGGTTGATGAAGCGAACCAAACCGCCAACTCACCTCTCCTAAAGGGAAGCCTCAACCTCTGAGCCTTGACAGCTACTTCCCTCCCCTGGAGGATCTCAGGGAGGACTGACCTGGATGGACACTCATGCCAGCTTGGCTCACCTTCCCCTTCAGCATTACAGGACAGAACTGCGGGTGGCCTGCCCAGCTGTTTCTGTGGCTCCCCAACATACTCCTGGTTGCATCATGCTCACTTGTTCCAAGAAACCACAGAAACACAAAATTTTGGTCCAACATGTCTCCGGAGTGTGGCTCTGAGTCAAGCATGAGGCTTTCATACCCAGCTCCCTTCCTGACATGCAGCTGCCTGCTGAGTGCCCAGCAGCTTCATTCTTTGCCCATGAAGGGGGTTAGCTCTCATCGATGCCCCTCTCTGCATGAGGTCTCCTAAAGGACGCCTGTGTTCGCGGCAGCATCTCCTACCTCCCCCAACTCGGACCTCTCACTCTGAAAGCCCACAGGAAGCCAAGCCTCTATTCCTGCCCTGAAACCGCGCCATGCTGGAAAGAGCAATGGCCAGGGTACTCACCTGGGTGCTGTCGTGGCTGAAGATGACGGAGCTGAGGTCCCCGCAGTTGTAGTGTTTGATGAGGTCCTCCGTGCTGTAGGGGACCTGAAGGCTGCCAGCCCGGAGGCTTTCCTGCTGCAAGAGGGTTTGGTTCAAAGCAAAGATAACCTGAAAGAAAGGGGAGAAGAGTCGGGTGCCTCTGACACCCACTGCCACAGCGGTCACTAGCTGTCTTGATTTCTTTTGTGCATATCGGGCAATCGCCTTCCCATTTATTCCATAAGGACATGAGCAGCCCTGTAAAAAGCTTGGGGTGGTGTTCAAAGACAAGGATGTCTGAACCAGCCTCCAGTGGGCCAGAGTTAGCACAAGCTGGGAAGGTGCCTGCTAGGCACATGGCTAGTCTGGGTTCCATTGCTCGCTCCGCCAAGAGGGATCCTTGAGCATAGAGCCAGGAGAAAGCCTTGGACATTTCTGGGTGTGACCCCCCCACCCCCCTAAACATGAACAAACACCAAATCTGCCTCTATCCAATCATCTGGGTATCAAGAGAGGCACCAACAACCCAGAAACAACCCACCATCAACAACAGAGTGAAACAGTTGAGACTATTCAAGGCTGGCCAGGAGAAGCTGGAGAGGCTGGGGGCCCTGTCTGCAGGGTGGGCTGGGGCTGGGGACATGCGCGCACACAAACACACACACATACACACACAAACACAAACACACACAAACACAAACACACACAAACACACATACACACAAACACACATACACACAAACACACACACATACACACACAAACACAAACACACACAAACACACACACACACACACACACACACACACACACACACACTGCGGGTCTTCATGTATCTTTCAAGGGAACCAGGCCCCAGGCCATGATCTCACAGATTCTTTTCTTGAGCTCTCCAAGTCTGACTGACACAAATACCTGCTGGTGAGAAGTGTGGGCAGCTCAAGAGCCCTCAGGACATGCTAACAGGCCCCCCACCAATAGCTTCCACTGATCAACAAGTGTTTCTCTGAAGGTATGCTTGGTATTGAGGACACTGAGTTCCTAGGGAACATTGGTGAGTGATCCCTGAGCACAGAGCCAGGAGTAAGCCTTGAGCACAACCAGGTGCGGCCCAAACCTGCATCCCTCAAAAACTAAGAATAATAATAATAAACCTTTCCCTGAACAAATTCTGAAGCTATGGCATTACAATATAAGGTAAAACAAGCAGAGAATAAAAAGCCAATCTTGGACAAACAGGGATCTCTTCCATTGTTTATTAAATAGATGCCATCTGCTATCCGCTTACCCACAAGACAACATCAGTGATGGCAGTGAATCACAGAAAAGGAAAAGGAAAAGGGAAAGTTCTGACAGCACAAAGATTTCTTACAGCCTTTCCAATGAGAAAGGAGATTGAGCCACTTGGAGATATCTCATAGATGCCTCCCCTACTCCCATGACTCTGGATTCAGAATGACCGTGGCTTAACCACAGAAATCCAGGCAAACCATCCTCCCCGGAATCAGGTTCATTTAGCCAACACCTCCTCAATCAACTGCCTCTTCCAGACACCCAGATGACCTGGCTTTCCTAGACACCTTCTAAACCAGTGTTAATTCATCACCACTTCTCTGCAGACATGAATCTCAGCATGCTCTCCCCGCTGCTTGCTTACTTTCTCCTGTCTGAGGTAGGTAAGTACATCGCACTGTACAGCCGGGGCTGCTCTATGTGTTCCAAAGGCTGCACACAAACCCAACTGAAGATGAGCCTGTGCGCCAACCCTGCAATGTCCATCCTTAAACACAGATATGGAGGTGAATCCCGTCCTGCATTCACTCGCTGCTGAAATCCTGAAGACTCAGGGAAGGCTGGTAACCACTGATTTATCTTAAATCAGAATGAGAGCTTCAAGAACCTGAAGGGGGGTAGAGAGATAGGATCGTCGGTAAGGCATTTGCCTTGCACGTAGCTGACCCCAGTTCAATTCCCAGCATCCCATATGGTCCCCCGGTAGTTTTGGGGTGCAGAGCTAGGAATAAGCCCTGAATAGCACCACTGTGGCCCAAAAACAAACAAAAAGCAAGAAAGTTCATATTCAGCTCCCCCCCAACTTCCCTTCTCTCTGTTGCCAGACACCCCTTGAGGCCACAGTGTCCTCAGTCACACTTCTCTTCTGTGATGCCAGCCCAGATGCTCATCAGCTTTTGTGCTTTAATTATGGTGCCCAGAGCATCTCCAGGTAGGTGACGTGACCCAAAAAGAATCTGAAGAAATGAATACTTAACACATCCAACTCTCTCAAGTATGAAATGTCTACGGAGTCTCTGGTCTGTAGTGCACAACAATAAACTCTAGACTCAATTCTCCAACCCTGAAGGTCAACTGCTCCCACCACAGTTTGGGGAATCTGACTCTTCCCCATTAGGGAAGATGGACGTTGTCAGGGCTCTGGCAGATAGGGCCAGCTCGCATCCAAAACAATACTGCTTCATAGAATTTTTTTCAAATACAAATCTTTCTTTGAACTAGTCTAGAATGGTGGATTTCTATCACCATTTATAAATGACTCCTGCAGAGTGAGGGTCTTGCAGGTGAGGTGCCTCATAACAATGAAAATGAATAGTGGCCATTCACACTCACCTGCATGATTATCAATAACGTCCAATAAAGCGGCAACACAGAAGAATGTACATAATGAAGTCACACACTAGAACAATTATAAATAAGACCAATTATAAACAAAGACCACTTGTCCTGACAGAGCAACAAACTCTCTTAATGAAAACCTGCCAGGTAGCACATGCCTTCATAGTAGATCCCTAACACTCACTGTCAATCTCGTCAGAGCTATGAGGGCACAGGAACCCAGCCAGATTGGCTCACTCTTGGGCCTAAAGAAATCAGTCCTGCTCCAAAAGCAGCACAGGTCTCAACTCTGGGTAGGGGAAATCTGTCTAAAGCGTGGAGATTATTCAGGAGGCACCGAAAGGTGGCAAGAGGCTCTCAATCACAGGTACCTAATTCCCCAGCCCTCAGGGGCAAGCATCCTATAAGAATATAAGAGTTTCAGGGCTCAAGGCCATATATCTAAAGAGCCATCCAGCTTTCCTTCTTACAGGTTAAATAGAAAAGAAAGCCATAATACCTAAGAATGAGAGGCCAGAGCAATAGCACAACAGGTTAGGCACCTGCCTTGCGTGTAGCCAACCTGGGGTTCGATTCCCAGAACCCCATATTGTCCCCCAAGCCCACCAGGAGTGATACTGAGCATAGAGTCAGGAGTGAACAGCCAGGTGTGGCCCCTACTAAAAGAATCTAAGAATGAAACTTTCACATGTATATTCCTGAAACAACTTAAACGGTGTTTATAGCAAAATTTGAAATAGCAAAGCATTGGAAATAGCTCAAATGCCCACCAAAGAAAGAACTGATAGACTGAGTATATGCATTGGTGAGGTGCCTTATGACAGTGAAAAATGAATAATAGCCATTTCACATGGATCATTATGAGTAACATTCACAAATCAGCAAACACAAAAGAATGTATATAATAAAGTCTCACTTCTAGAACAATTATAAACAAGACCAAACAAACCATTCAAAAACAAGACCAAGCAAAATATTGTTTCAGATACACATATGGAAAAAAAAGTAAAGAAAAGTGGTCATTTCAAATAAGCAATGGGACATTTATATGGAGCAGGTACCAATCAGGAGGAGAGGAGCCTTAACTTGATTTAAACCACAAGGAAACAAATCCTTACGCATCAGCCAGCCAAAAGCAGAGAAGCATGATAAGAACAGACTCTCCTGTTCTCCAAAACTGCCGTATTCCATAACTGCCTTTAAAACACATAGACATTTCAAACCTAGTCCTTGGGGCCAGAGCAAATAAGAGGGTAGGGTGCTTGCCTTGCATGCCATGCTGCTGACCTGAGATCAAATCCCCAAGCACCGCCAGGAGTAATTCCTGCATGCAGAGACAAGAGTAACCCCAGACCATCGCTGAATGTGTCTGCCCGCAAAAAAAAAAAAAGATATTAAATCTAGTCGAGATAATAGGAAATTTTTCTTTTTATTTTTTTTCTTTTTGGGTCACACCTGGCGATGCTCAGGGGTTACTCCTGGCTCATGCACTCAGGAATTGCTCCTGGCG
>JAOXYA010232344.1:0-19811 GCA_028565675.1 Sorex palustris | reverse complement strand
GCAGCCAACATGGCCGACCCGAGTTCGATTCCTCCGCCCCTCTCGGAGAGCCCGGCAAGCGACCGAGAGTATCTCGCCGCACGGCAGAGCCTGGCAAGCTCCCCTTGACGTATTCGATATGCCAAACACAGTAACAACAACGTCTCCAATGGAGACGTTACTGGGCCCACTCGAGCAAATTGACGAACAACGGGAGGGCCTTTACCTTAATATAATATCTCAGGGGCTAGAGGTTGTACAGCGAGTATGGCACTTGCCTTATAAGGCCAACCTGGGTTCCATCCCTGGCATCTTATATGGTCCTTTGAGCTCACCAGGAGTGATTCCTTACCCAGGAGGTAAGCCCTGAGCATTGAGGGGTTGGACCCTAAAATTAAAAAAAGAAAAATCTAAAAGACTATCTCAGGGGCCAGAGTGATAGTACAGTGGACAGGGCATTTGCTTTTCTTGCAGCCAACCCAGGTTCTATCCCCGGCACCCCATATAGTCAACCAAGCCCCTCCAGAAGTAATTCCTGAATGCAGAGCCAGGAGTAACCCCTGATCATCACCAGGTGTGAAGCAAAAAATTAAAAAAAGACTATCTCAGAAGTATTCCAGAATATTTTATTGTGGGTCAGAGGTGATTGAAGCACATTATGTGCACTTACTAGCACCAGATAGTACTCTAAGAAGCTCTAGGAATAACCTCAAAGCACAGCCAGAAACATACTATTGTAGGTCACAGTGGACCAGGTAACTGAAACCAGAGGGTGAGTGATGGGTAAGGAGGGATATTATAAAGGATTTTGTGTATTTGTTTTTTGGGCAACACCTGGCAGTGCTCGGGGCTTGCTCCTAGCTCTGTGCTCAAGAATCACTCCTGGCGGGGCCCTTTGGGGTATTGGGGGTCAAACCTGAGTCAGCCACATGCAAGATAAGCACCCTACCCACTGTACTGTCTCTCCAGCCATATAGTAGGATAACTTATATGTTGGTCTGTAGATAAGTGCATTTATTATATATATTCGTTTACTCCTCCCATTGGTCCTGTTTTGCTGCAGGTCCCAGACAGTGCAGGGACCATAAGCTCCAGAAGCACATCTTAGACCAAAGCACCAGCCAACTCATCCCAGTGTCAGGTAGGGCCCTCACGCAGGTACCGGCACTGGCGTCTGCCAGAAGTCTCCATATGCTCTGACACTTCCTAAAGTAAACATTTGACACTTGACCCTGAACAGCACTGGGGCTGGGGTGCTGATTTCCATTGCATTTCATTATTTCTATAACATTTGTTCTGTTGTTCTATTTTGTTTTGTTTTGGGCCTCTCCCAGCAGTGCTCAGGTCTTACTCCTGACTCTGTGCTCAGGGATCACTTCTGGTGGGTTCGGCATGCCAGAGATTGAACCCAGGTTGGCCACATGCAAGACAAGCATCCTGTCTGCTGTACTATCTCTCCAGCAATTTCTGTTCTGTTTTGGAGATCACACTTGGAAGTCGTCAGGAGCTACTTCTGACTCAGTACTCAGGGCTCACTCCCAGCGGTGTCTGAGGGTGCTGAGCTCAAACCCAAGCCTCCTACACACCGAGCAGGTGCTCTATCTGTTGAACTCCTGCTCATCACATTTTTCACTTCTGGAAACCACTCCTGCAGAGGCTCCAGGGTCGAGGGCCACACCCAGAGGAGCTAGGGACATGCTAGCTCTGTGTTCTTTCACCAGAGTCATGTCCCACAAGTGAAACAAAGAGGGGTGATCCGTGCAGCTGGGCTATCCCGGGTGTTGGCCCCTAGGTCCATGTTGTGATCTCTCTGGTCCCCGTGGATGGCCTGTGCAGGCTGAAAGTGAAGGTCTCTGACCTCAGCTTTCTGAAGTGTGTGTGGGGGGGGAACTGTCATTTTTGTGCAGTTGTGTCTTGGGCAGTGAGTGTTAAGAGCTGCGGACCAGCCCCCAGGGGGCACCTCTGACATGAGCACACATAGGAGTGGTGGCAAGGTGGGCAAAGGACACACCTGACTAGATGGATGACACCATGGTGGCAGTTCCAGAACCAAAGAGGGGACAGAAGGGGTGAGGGTGCAGAGGATGGTGTGGCTGTGAGGAGGTCAGACTGGACGATCCAGGAGTGAGGGTGTGGAGACATATGAATATGGAAACAGATATATTCTTTTTTTTGGGGGGGGGTCACACCTGGTGGTGCTCAGGACTTACTCCTGGCTCTGTGCTCGGGGATCACTCCTGGTAGGGCTCAGGGGACCTTATGGGGTACTGGAGATCCAACCCCGGCTGGCCGTGTGCAAATGCCCTTCCCACTGTACTACTGCTCCAGGCCCAGCCTATTTTTATTTTTCCTACTCCTCCAAACAACTGATTCAGTTGCCATTTCGTCGCAGAAGGGAATGCGAGCAATTTGCGGTTGCGGAGGGGTGGGGGGGGGGAGAGGACTGGAAATACACCAGCGGCTGTCCCAGCCCTCCAGCAAACAATGACTATCTGAAGCGGCACCTGGGTGCCGGGACGCGGGAAGAACCGATTCCCCTAGCTTCCGGCAGGGGCGCACCTTTCCCGTCGTGAAACAGCCGGCGCGGGGTTGGTCTGGTCAGAGCTGGCTGCAAAGGGGCGTGCAAAGGGCTGAGAAGGGGCGTGCAAAGGGGCGTGCCAAGGGTAGCGGCTAGGAAAAGAGCTCGGCCCAGGTGCGCGCGGTAACCCGTGTTTATTTGCCGGGCCCGGGATTGCGGGGCGGGGCTCCGCGGAGTTCGGCTCTTGTTTGGGTCGCGTTTTGGGGCCACACCCGGCTGTGCTCCGGGCTGTCTCCGGGGCCACTCCGGGGCCCCTTGCCCGCCAGTGGCCGCCCTGCCCGGTTCAGCTCTTCTTGCGCAGCTGGTTGTACTGCGCGCGGCCCAGGATGGGCTCCATGACGCTGGGCCGGAAGAAGCTGTCGCTCACCCGGCGCTTGGGCTTCTCCCGAGTGGCCACCGGGAGGCTGTGGCGGGGCGCGGCGGGCACCTCCCCGCGCTCCTCGGGGCTCCGGGTGCCGCGCAGGCTGCCGCGGGACCCCCGGCGCTCCCACTCGGGGGGTGGGTTGTCGATATCCCGGAATTCGCTCTCGGGCTCCATCAGCGACAGCCTGGGGAGCTAAGGGCAGAGCAGGACCCTGTTACCGGCCGCCCATCGCGCTGGAGGGCCCTGGTGTCTCCCCCGGCTTCAGGAGACTTTCAGAACCCCCTTGCCCACACTTGCCCAGCCAGAGTCAGGGCCCCTGCCTCGTTCTGGAGAACCACCCAGTGAACAGTGACTGCCAAATCCCCTGCCCGTGGCACCAGGTGAAGCTGTGACTGGGTCACCCACCTAGACACTTCCAGGGGTGGTCTCCTCCCCAAGAAGCCCCCCCTGCAGCTTTTCCCAGGGACCCCCCCCCCAGGAGAGCCTGAGTGTTGCTGGGGTTCTTCGTGTTGGTGGCAGCTCACAGCCGCCACCTCCCTCAGCCCCCATCCCACCCACGGGTGTCGTGGGAACAGCCAGGTCCTTGGGTTGTAAGCTAATGGGGGAGGGCTGGGGACCCACAAACTGACTGCCAGTGGTGGGAAAGGGTCTCTGTCTGGGGTCAGGGAGCTGCGTCAAGGTGGCAACAGACCGAGACAGCACGGAGGGCCAAGGAAATGGGGTCTGGGACCTGGGGGTGGGGGCAGACTCACCGGGACATAATTGACCACTGTGTCCACCACATTGTCGGTCACGCCCTTCAGGGCGTCCGACAGGGACATGGCGCGGCTCTTGGGGGTGACCAGGGGTGTGGCCGGGGCGGACGTGAGGTGCAGCAGGCGACCGGCGGTGCTGAGCATGGCCTTGGGCGCCCATGTCATGGCAGCAATGCTGGTTCGCAGGGCCTCCTGCAGAGTATGGGCCACGCTGCCCAAGATGCTGGGCGCTCGGGACCGGGCCACCACCTGCCGTCCAGAACAAGATCAGTGTTTCCCCCTTCCTTGGACCTGGAGCCCGGCTCTGCAACCAGCTCCCGACCCCCCTCTGCATCTCGGTCTCTCCCCCAGAGGCATGAGAGCTCATCAGTGGGATGGAGGGTATGGCCAGGAGGGCCCCCCAACTGGAGGATGGCGTGGACGCCAGCTGGTTAGTGAAGGGCGTGGCACAGGGACCCCAGCTCAACACTGGGACCCGGGGCCAGTACTTCCTCACCTCGCTGAGCCTGTGCTCCTCAGAACCCGAGTCGTCATCCTGCGACTCATCCCCCTCTGTGTCGCTGGCTTCGTCCCGGTCCTCCTGCTGTGCAGCCGCCAGGTGGTGTAGCCACGGCACCCGCACCTCACTCTCACGCCGTCGGGACACCACCTGCATGGCAGCTGACGCGCTCCACTGCGCCAGGCTGCTCTGTGAGTGGGAAAGGGGCGCTGGGACCCCGCTGCAAGCCCCGGATGCCCCCTCCACCAGCCCTTACTCCCCATGTTCCTGTGTGGCGCCAGCCTGGACTTTGTGGAAAGGGAACTTAGGCATGGCTGGCCATGGGCCTGGGGACTCCCTGGTGGCTCCTGCGTCCCCACATGACCCCAGGATACCCCTGAGGATCTGAGGTGGTAGACCTGAAGGGAGAACAGGAGAGTGGTGGTGGGCCAGACCCCCTGCCCCCATCTTTGGACCTACATTTCCTCCACCTGAAAGAGTGGGCTGCAGGGGGCTGGGAGGGACACCCTAACTCCCAGGCCAGTGGCACTTACCAGTGGGGCCACACCGGGGATCCACATGGCCAGGGCGTGGCCCTGCTTCAGTGCCCGAGCTGTGGTCTGGTAGGTGTGCTTCGTCACCGTGTTGGCCAGCGCCCCCACCCTGGCCATGAGGTTCGGCTTGGCCTTGGGGGGCTTCTGGGTCCGTTGGTTGCCTGAAGTTGGGGCTGGGAGGTGTGAAGGGAGTGAAAAGAGGGTGTGTCTGCAGCCACCAGTAGTCCCCACAAACTTTTTTGGAGGGAGGCACCCCAGCAGGATTCAGGGCTGACTCCTGGCTCTACACTCAGGAATTATTCCTGGTAGGGCTCAGAGGACCCTACAGGATGTCGGGAATCAAACCCCGGTCGGCTGTGTGCAAAGCAAATGCCCTTCCCACTGTGCTATCACTTGGCCCAAGTCCCCCACAATCTTAAGAGGCATCTGGATGTGCTTTCACCCTCATGCACCCTGAGTGGGGGGGGGATCCTGCTGGAAGTCCCCCTCCCCCCTTTTCTTTCTGGGGCAGCTCCGTGGGGAGGGTGCTGGCCATACCTGAGTCTTCTTCCTCGGGAGGGAGCAGGAATCCCACCACCTTCTCCATGCCGCCCACGGCCAGCTCGGCGCCGCCTGAGGCCAGCCGGCCCACCCGTGTGCCGACGGCATACTCAGCCGTGTCCTTGGCCACCCCCCAGGCCAGCTCGCAGCTGGCCAGGGCGGCCCCCAGGACCTTGTCGGAAGTGCTGGCAATGGGCACACTGATGCTGTTCCTGGCACTGCGCAGGCGAGTGGAGATGCTGCCCTTCAGCTCCGATGCAATCTGGGGGGCACAGGACTGGGCATGGGCACCCAGAACTGCTTCCGGGAAGTTCCCTGGAAGGACAGAGAGGGTGGGGCCAGGGAGATGGTGCAAAGGGCAGGTGTGCATGCCTGGCAGCTGCCAATCCCTGAGTTCGATCCCCAGCATTGCTGAGCTGGTCAGCACACTCTGCTTGGAAGTTTTCCTCAGACCCGTCAGTCAAGGCTGGGGCTGGAACCAAAGTTTTGGACACTTTGGTTTTTTGTTTTAATTTTTGGGCCACAACTGGCAATGCGCAGAGATTACTCCTGATTCTGCACTCAGGAATCACTTCTGGCGGTGCTCAGGGAACCACGTGGAATGAACCCAGGTTGGCTGCATCAAGGCCCATGCACTACCCACTATGCTTTCTTTTTTTTTCTTTTTTTCTTTTTGGGTCACACCTGGCGATGCACAGGGGTTACTCCTGGCTCTGCACTCAGGAGTCTCCCCTGGCTGTGCTCAGGGGACCATATGGGATGCTGGGAATTGAACCCGGGTCGGCCGTGCGCAAGGCAAATGCCCTACCTGCTGTGCTATCTCTCCAGCCCCCCACTATGCTATCTTTCAACCCCAAAGTTTGGGACTTTGGGTTGAGCTGAGCTTGAAAGGGATCCGGTCCAGCCCTCCTGAGCCAACCAGCAGAATCTCTAGGCTTCTCTGCCTGTGAGGCAGCCATGGCAGGGATGTCCCCTCAAGGACTGCGTCTGTTGCCACCTGTCGCAGGACTCTGCCAGGCCCTCACTGTGTTGTGCTGTGGAGGTGTGTGCCCCCCCTACCTGCCCCCAGTGGCACTTTGTCCAGAACATTCCCAGGGGCTTACCTTCTCGGGAGGGTACTGGAGTGCTGGGATCTTTTCTTCCAGCTGGTCCAGGCCTCGGCAGGCCAACTCATTAGCAGCTGTGACTGCAAGTGAGGGGCCATGGTGGTGAGCCCCACCACCCACACCTGTGCCCGACCAGCTCTGCGACTCTTCAGCCTCTCAGAAGCGGCTAAGGTCTCCTCTGGGACTTAGCAGGTCTCCCAGCATCCAGAGCTTTCCCCAATGCCCCCCAGCCCTGCAGGGACCTCCCTGCTAGCCACACCCTGCTAGTTCCTGCCACTGCTTGGTGAGAAGCAGGAGTGGGCGCTGGGTACCCCCACCCCCTCTAGGTCTCAGATGGAACACAGTCATCCTTTTGGGGAAAGGTCTGGGCATCTACAGGCAGAGCCGTCATCTCTGGCCGGTGCATGGCAGGGGCAGTGGCACTCACACTGGGTAGACAGCCTGCGGACCACTGGCTCCATGCCCCATGCTGCCAGGCTGCTGGCACCCTGCACGCCCTTCTCATAGGCATTGCACACGGAGGCCACGAGCGGGTGTGCGTCCTTGGTGCTGGTGTAGGTCTTCTGCACACACTCCCGTGTGCCGCTCACCACGGGCAGCTGCAGGACCCGCTGCAGCACATTCTCCTGCTCCTACAAGAAACACGTGGGGGTCTTGAGTCCCCCTGCCTCGCCCCCCACTGCTGGGGGCCACCCATGCCCCAGCTCGCAGAGTCACCCACCAGGAAGCTCCCAAGGGCCCCATAGGGCAGAGCACAGGCTCACAGAACACGAGCGGCCATTACTGTCCACCAGGGGTCCAGACCAATTTTACCCTCTTCCTGGGAAACAGCAGGTGCCCTAGGAATGCTGGGGTGTCCAGGATTTGGCTGCCCCCAGTGGAGGCTGGACCCACACACTTTCTAGCCTACCAGGGAGCACATACATGCAGCCGTGGTCACAGCCTTTCCTGACTGGAACTGCCCACACTGTCCCCACTGCTGTCCCTGGGGGCCGCGATTCTGAGAACACCTGCCTCTCCCAGGAAGACTCAGGGAGCACTGGGGCAGTGGTCAGGCTGGTCAGGGCTCACTCCTGGCTCTATGCTCACTTGATTTTTGTGTGGTTTTGTTTTGTTTTGTTTTTGGCCACACCCGGTGGCAGTGCTCAGGGGTCACTCCTGGTTCTGCACTCAGGAACCACCCCTGGTGGTGCTCGGGGGACCCTATGGGATGCTGGGGATGGAACCTGGGTCGGCCGTGTGCAAGGTAAAGGAGCTCCCTGCTGTCCTATCTCTCCAGCCTCTCGGGGCTCACACCAGCAGGGCTGGGGGACCACATGGGTCCCTGCTGCCCCATCTCTGGTGAGGGCTCGACTAACAGAGATACAGTTCTCAGCCCCTGTGCCCCCCCCCTCGGGTTCCACGCTGTCCATCCTGTTCTGCGGTGCCGGGCGGGTACTCACGGGAAACTCTCCATCCAGTAAGGCTGGACCCTTGTTCACTGCCATCATTACTCTTTCAGCTGCAATGAAGAAGGCCCTGGGCCATGAGCAACCCTCGGCTGCAATCCTGTGTCCGTCCCCCGCCTCTCACGGCCACCAACTGGGCCCTGCCTGGTTGCTCAAGAACCCTGGACAGAAGGCGGTCAGCAGGGGTGGGCGGGCACGCGAAGGATAGGTCCCAGAGGGCTGGGTTACCCCACAGCCTCATTACTCAGCCAGCCTGGTGCTCTCAGCTGGGAGCAGGCATGAGGTTGGAAAATCAGGGAGCCCTGGAGCTCTCGGGTAGGGTCTGAGAGACAAAAAAGGGTCTGGAGCTGGAGCAACAGGAAAGTAGGTAGGACATTTGTCTTGCATGCAACTGACCCAGGTTCAATTCCCAACATCCCATAAGTACCTGAGTACCACCAAGAGTGATTCCTGAGCATAGAGCCAGTAGGAACCCCTGAATATCGCCAGTATGGTCCCCCACCCCCCAAAAAAAGTAAGTTTCAGGTTTATTTTTTTTTTAACCATGAAGTTCTGGATTGAGTTTTTCTTTTGTGGCATGAGGGTCTGGACCATACTTGGCGACGCTCAGGCACTACTCCGGGCTCAGAGCTTAGGGATGGCAGAGCTCAGGGGACCATGCGGTGCTGGGGATCAAACCTACACCTCCTTCCTGCAAAGCCTGTGCTCAGCCCGAGTCCCACATGGTGTCCCTGCTGGTCCTTCCTTCTCTGCGGCCAGGTGAGAAGTGGCCAGTCCGCTTGCTGCTGTTACAATAGTCTGTACTGTGGGAAAGCTAGGGTCCAAGTTTCAGTGCTCTGCTCTTGGTAAGAAATCAGCCCCGATAAACTCACCCTTGGTACCCCTCCACAGGACTCTGTAGTAATGGGGCCCTGGACCCTCAGGATCACCTGGCCTCTGAGAGACCCCGTGTCCCATCCTCCCAGCCACTATACTCACAGGTCAGTGCTCCTCGCTGTGGAGCTGCTCTGGGCTTGAGGGCAACATAGAGGAGAGCTGGTGGCCCGTGCCGTGGTTCGCTGAGCAGGGTCCCCTGGGCATATGTTGCTTTTCACATGGGCACTCAGCCAAGTAGGAGGGGGGGCCCGAGCCTAATCAGATACAAGCTCGGAAACTCTTCCTTCTGCCCCTTATTCCAGCCCCCACATCTCAAAAACAAATGAATAAAACAAACTCTCTCCAAGGACCAGGAGACAGTTCAAAGGGCTGGACACATGCTGGGCATGCAGGAAGCCCAGGTTTGCTCCCCAGCACTGCCAGGAACAACCCCCCCGCACACACACAAAGCTGGCAGTTACCTGCAGGCACCACCAGGTGTGGCCCCCCCAACAAACAAAAGTCCCAAAGCTGTCTTCCAGAAAGGTGGTGTTGGCTTTCTCATTCTCTCAGCCTCAGCTCCTCTCTGCAGGGTGGCCAGTGCTGCAGATGCCCTGGCCTCTCACCCCATGATTTAAGATTTCTTCCCCCCACCCCCAAACACACACATATACACGCACGCACATACGTGTGCAGCTGGAGCAATAGTGCAGCGTGGCGGGCGCTTGCCTTGCATGCGGCCAACCCAGGTTCGATCTCTGGCATGCCATAGGGTTCCCCCCAAGCACCACCAGGATTCTTGAGTTCAGAGCCAGCAGGTAGGGCGTTTGCCTTGCACGCTGGCCCACTGGGGTTTAATCCCTGGCATCCCATGTGGTCCCCCAAAACACCTCCTGGAGTAATTTCCTGAGTGCAGAGCCTAGGTAAGACCCAAAAAAAGCCAAAAAAAAAAAAGTGACAGCAATGATGAAAGTCTTCTGGCTGAGGTACTGCAGGCAGAGGGTCAGAACTCCAGTTCACAGCAGCCATCAGATGAGGGAGCACTGTGCCATGTGCAAGCATGGGCTCTCAGCCTGGCCCAGAGGCATTGTGCTAAATGGAAAAAGGAAAGGTTTCTCTTTAAAAAAAAAATTGGAGGGAGTTGGGTACCAGTTTTGGATTTTTTTTTAAATTGTGCTAAATGGAAACAGGAGTAAAATAAAGTATATTTTTTAAAAAAATTTTTGAGAGGGTGTAGCCCACCCCCCCCCACACACAAACCCAATAAAGTAAAAGAAACAGGTGACAATGTTGTTGGAGGGTAAAAGGAAGTAGTTCAGGAGGTGGCCTCTGGCCTCACTTTACACTGTAGGACAAGTGTCTTCGGACTGTGTCCGGAGGGCAAAGGGCTGGAGCCTTGGAGCCGTGCCCGAGGCCAGAGGAACAGCAGGCTCCATGCCCAGCACTCTGCTGACAAAGCCAGGCCTCTGGCCAGCTGAGCTGGGAACCCCGAATGTAGGTGAGAGGTGAGTGGTGAAAGGGCCGAGCCGAGCCTGCTACCCGGAGCAGCTCAAAGGGCACAGCCCCCTGCTGTCCTCCAGGCCCACCTGTCGTTCCCGTGGGAGGATCTTCACTGTCTTCTCAGGGGACCCCAGACTCAGCTGGACTAGGCCTGTGAGTGGTGCTGTGGATGCAGCTCAGCTGAGCCGTTGAGTGCCAATGGCCTCTAGTTTGGGGGACCCTCGGGAAGGCGGGAGACGGGACAGGAGAGTGAGGATGGGGGAGACTATGGCACAATTCCAGGAGAGGTGGGACTGAGTGGCAGCCCCAGGCAGGGTGGCCTACCCCAGAGAGGACAAAGTAGCGCCAGGACAGCTGTGCGAGAACCTTCCCGGGGCCCAGACCCGCTGACAGACACACCAGCTTGGTCTAGAAATTTATTGGTCATCATCATTCAGTGGAAGTTCTGGACAAACGACTTTGCCCTCACTTAGCTGCTTACAGCTTGCTCTTCAAATTCCCCCAGACAGTTGCTTCGCAGCTTCACGTCATTCTTGGAGATTTGGGGACCGCCAGTGGCCAGGCACATTTCTCCTTGCCCCACTTCAAGGGTTAGTGTCAGGAGCATTTCAATCACGTCGCTGGGATCCCAGGGTCTGGGGCCTCTTTCCTCTCCCGTCTGCCTGGCAGAGCCTCCCAGGCCCCCGCTGGCACCTTCTCACTTGCTTTCCCTACCCTCAAGATCCTCTGGCACAGCCCAGAGCCCAGCACACTGGAGACCCCCAAATGTGCAAGCTGGTGGTCACCTCCAAAGGTCTGAAAAGTGTCTGCTCTGGGTTCCCTGCAGAGGGTGGCTTGGGGCTCCAGGGCGACCTTCAGCGGATCCTCAGCTTCAGGTGAGGGTAAAGCACCGCGGCAAGGCCAGCCAGCGAGGACACCAGGCCTCCGAGTCCAATGAGGCCCGGGTTGGACTCATAGATGCCCAGCTGGTGCAGTGGATTGAGAAGATCACACACATTCTTCACGGCATCCAGCAGCAGGGGTGGCTGCTCCTTCAGGGAGCGGAAGAGCAGCAGAAGGAAGGACTGGAGCCACACGACCTCCTCATCGGCCACGCTGTGGCCCGCAGGCGTCCGAGCAGACGACTGTGCCTGCCGTGCGCGCTGGCGGGCCAGCCGCTCCATATGCAGGGCCAGCTCGTACACGTCCCGGGCCAGGCTCAGCAGCAGGGAATAGTAATAGTGACGGGCCGCCCAGCCACGCCAGCGCTCCTTGTCCACACCCGCCACCAGCCCCACGCTCCGGGCCCAGAGCACAGTGTCACAGATGAAGTAGAGCACGCGGTTGAGGTTGGCGAGGGTCAGGCACAGACGAGGCACCACCTCTGTGGCGTGGAGGCTCTGCTGTGTGGCCTGCAGCGCATGCAGCACATTGCCGAGTCTGAACCCTGGAGAAGAGGCAATGATAGGTGAGTCACTATGCATGCCCGGGATGGGACGTGGGGCCACAGAAACAGCGAACAGGCCACATGGGGCTGCTTGCCCACGATTGAGCGTGCCTCCCTCTGAGTGTAAGGGTCAGTATTTCTCCCAAAAGAGGGACCTGGGACAAGGGTCTCAGAGGGCACCAAAGACATAGTTCAGAGTGACTTTTGAAACGGATCCTCTCTGTAGCAGGGCACAGTGTCAGCCAGACAAGGCCAGCCGCAAAACCCAGAAAATGAACAACCTCAGAAGGATGCTTGATACTTCCAGTTTTTGCAGCAACGGGGTCAGATCCAAGGCCTCACATATGCACTCCCCAGGCCCCGCTACTGACTTACAGCCCTGGCTGTAATTATCTAAAATAACATTAAAAAAAAGCATGTGTAATGAACAATGCCAAGTTATTTTGAGTAGGTCTGGACTTTCTAAACAAGAGTGCTTGTATCCATATATTCTCAGCCCCTGATCCATTCAGAAAAACTCACTCTGTTGCCCAGTCCTTCACTGACTTTTTTTTAATTATTATTTTAATTTTTTTAATGTATCACCATGAGGTACAGTTACAGACTTACAAACTTTCGCGCTCCACTGACTTTGTTTTTCTCAATCAAACAGGTTTCTTTTGATGGCCTTCCCACACAAAGGTTCCCTCCCCACAGCTCTGAGCCCTGAGCAGGGGGACTTGCCTTTTCCTTCCCCTGTAGACATCCCTCAAGTCCCACCTCCTCCCAAACACCTTCCTTCTCCTCTAGTCAACCAGCATATCCATCTCATATCATTATTACACGATCTTAGTGCCCCAGGAAGTCTCACACTGGAACCTCTGGGAAGCAGAGGTTTGAGTGGAATTGCTCAATCCCCAAGGACTACATTTCATGAGCTAATAATACCTCTGCTCACCTGGTGTGGCAATGCCTGGTTCTGGTCCAGCAGCGGGGAGCCAGGCATGCAAGGAAAACTAGAAATCTGGGGATCACCTATGTGGTTCTTTACTAAACTGCTTTAAGTGGGTACCAAACCCTGACTTCACTTTGCCTTTGACACGCAACCACCCCATACATGGTTTGTTCCTGTAGCAATACCTCAAGATAGGCGAGAAGGTGGAGGTCCAGGATGCAGCTCTTGTGTTCCTCTAAAGAACACAGAGTTCCCAGGGACAGGTTACAAAGTAAACCCAACGCAGATTGCATCTCAGTGGTTGGTTACAGTAAAACATCCTTATCTTTTATGTGTAATACCGAATATGGGCAGAAGGGGCGCCTGTAAGTGTCCATCTCTGGGGCCTGGGGCTCCTTAGTGGTGGCTGACTTCACCTAGGGAAACTGAATGACTGGAAATTAAAGACCAAGGGCTGAGCTGAGGTTCTGAAAGACAGGAGCTGGGAATTCTAATTCATGAGCCGCTGTCCCTCACCAGTACTTACATTTGCGGCCTGTGCTCACACTGGCCTCCAGACTCTGGAGCTTCTCGACCACCTTCTCCTGGCCAGGCTTTGGCTCTAACAAATATCTAAGCAACATGCAAGTGTACTGAGTGGCTCTGAAATGGAAGAATGAGGAGAAGGGTTTAAACATCCAATCTGAGGGGACCCGTGAAGGGGAGGAGAAACAGGCTTGGCTCGTGCCAGTGTTCCCCCAAGACAAGTCTCTCGTGGAGAAGCGCTTCCAAGAGCAAAATTCTGCAAGTCACTTTACAGGCCAAAGGGTAGGGCATGAGATGGGAATGCAACACAAAGGTAATGAAAGTGAGCAAGCTTTGCAACACTGCGAGCCGGCCCTCAAGGCCACGGCTGGCACTGACCAAGACCAGGCAGCCTTTTCCCAGCTTCATCACTTTTTTTGATAAGGTGGAATGAAGTCTCCATTTCTCGAATGCATGCTTCTACCCTGTAATTAACCAGCTACTCAGGGGACAGGGTCAGGCTCAAATCAGAGCCTCAGGAAATGTCTGTGTTTGGGCTGGAGGGATAGCACAGTGGGTAGGACATTTGCCTTACATGCGGCCAACCCGGGTTCGATTCCCAGCATCCCATATGGTTCCCTGAGCACTGCCAGGAGTAATTCCTGAGTGCAGAACCAGGAGCAACCTCTGATCATCTCCGGGTATGACCCAAAAAAAAAATTCTGTGTTTGCGGCCCAGAGCGATAGGACAACAGGTAGGGCATTTGCCTTGCACGTGCCTGACCCAGGTTCAATCCTTGGCATCATATGGTCCCCCAAGCACCGCCAGGAGTAACCCCCCAAAAAAAAGGGAAAAAAAGGAAGAAATTTCTGAGTTTGAGAACTTGACTTAACTTTTTTTTTTAAGAAGCCAATTTATTTAATTTTCTTTGCTTTTTGGGTCACACCCAGCAATGCTCAGGGGTTACTCCTGGCTTTGCACTCACAAATTACTCCTGGTGGTGCTTGGGGGACCATATGGGATGCCGGGGATCGAACCCGGGTCGGCCGCGTGCAAGGCAAACGCCTTACCTGCTGTGCTATCGCTCCAGCCCCTAAGGGAAAAGGTAAGGTAAGGTAAAGGCCCTCCCGTTGATCGTCGATTTGCTTGAGCGGGCCCAGTAACGTCTCCATTGGAGAAAAATTAAAAAAAAAAAACTTGCATGAAACTGGAATATTCCCTCGTCCCTGGTTTCATGGGCAAGGCACAGGAGGCAGGCCAGACTTACTCCACCCAATTACAAGCCTTTGGTTCTTTACATTTTTAAAACAAATCATTGAAGGGCTTGGAGAGATAGCACAGCGGGTAGGGCGTTTGCCTTGCACACGGCCAACCAGGGTTCGATTCCCAGCATCCCATATGGTCCCACATGCACCACCAGGAGAATTCCTGAGTGCAGAGTCAGGAGTAACCCCTGTGCATCGCCAGGTGTGACCCAAAAAGCAAAAATAAGAAATCACTGAAAGTTGGAGCGATAGGACAGAAGCAGGGTACTTGCCTTGCAACGCCGTTGACCTGGGTTTGGTCCTTGGCACCCCACATGGCATCTTAATCCCCACTGGGAGTGACCCCCTGAGCCCAAAGCCAGGAGTCAGCCCTCCGTTAGTGACCAAAACAAAAAGGCACTGGGTTGATGAAAGAAAATGGTTTTAAAGCTCTTCTTTTTAAGATGAGAGAGAGAGAGAGAGAGAGAGAGAGAGAGAGAGCTGGATGGGCTGTACCTAGGAGAACCCCATTCAATCCCCCAGCAACCCATGTGGTCCTTTGAGCACCACCAGTGATCCCTGAGCACAGAGCCAAGAGTAAACCATGCCTACCCCTGGGTCTGCCCAAACCTACCCCCACAAAAAAAGAAAGAGTGGAGGGGTGGGCAAGGCACTCTACAGGCCTGCCTTTGCTCTTACTAGCTAGCCCTGCCCCCTGAGGAAATGTCCTTCTCCCCCTACCAACCCCCACATCCAACCAGCCCTGCAAGTTCTCACGCACTCTGGCTTTTCTGCCCATGTTGGCCAGGTGGTGCTGGCACTGATCAGGTCCAGGGGTGCCCCCCACTGTCCAGGGCTGCACTCTCAAGCAGGCATCAGCCACCACTGCCCAAAGGACCACCCTCATATTGATTGTTTCTGGAGACTTCTATTTTCTGGCATCGTAAGGTGGGTGATGGTGTCCAGTTATTGGGAATGCCTGTCTCCTGGCTCCTGGGTTTGGAGGAGACCTCGGGGGTTAGGAGTGGAGTCATAGAACTCCCTTGCCCCATTCCTGGTCAGCTGTACCCTGTGTCTAGGCTGGGGCCATGTCCTGGGTGAGGCTTGCCTGGGTGAGGTCGTGGGTGGCGCCCGAAGGTCAAGGTAGCAATCCCAGGTCAAAGGGTTCACTGGAGGAGACCCAGGTCATAGGGCCATCCCGCCCCACCCAAGGGTGGGGGACACAGGGTAAACTCATGCAGGAAGTGTCCCAGATTCTGCAAGATGCCAGATAGTGCCAAGGGGTGTGGCTCAGGGCCTTTGAGAAAGGGCCTTTATTGGGGTGCAGCGAGCAAGGCTGCTGTCCTGCTGCCCAGGGTCCCCAGAGAAGTTCAGCTGCCCTCTCAGTGCAAGGTTCATATTTTTTGGTTTGGTTTTGGGCTTGGGGCCACACCCAGTGGTGCTCAGGGCGTACTCCTGGCTCTATGCTCAGGCGTCACTCAAGGGACCAGGTGAGATGGCAGGGATCAAACCTGGGTGGGCCACATGCAAGGCAAGTGCCTTGCCTGCAGAACTGTCGCTCCAGCCCCCCTCAGTGGAAGGTTGTCCTAAAGATCCCAGAATACACCCAACATATTCTAACTTAGAGCCCACATTGGCTGGGCTCAGGGATCACTCCTGGCAGGCTCTATGGACCACATGGGCATGCTAGGGGATGGAACTGGCCTAGTCACATGCACCGCAAGCACCCTATCCACTCTACTACCTCTCTAGCCCCCAAATTTAAAGATTTTTATTTGAGCGGCCAGAGCTATAGTACAGAGCCTGGGTTTTTGCCTTGCATGTGGCCACCTGAGGTTCAGTCCCTGGCATCCCATATGACCCCTGAGTGCAGGGCCAGCAATAAGCTCTGAGCACTGCCAGGTTTGACTCCAAAACCAAAAAAAAATAAAAAACACAAAAATAAAATTTTTCTTTAATTTTCGTTTTCACACATCTCCTATGATGCTCAGGAGTTACTCCTGACTCTGTGCTCAGTAATTACTCCTGTCGGTGCTTGGGGTGACCCTAGAGGATGCTGGAGATGAAATCTGGGTCAGCTGCATGCAAGACAAGTGCCTTACTTGCTGTACTACCTGGCTACAAAGAATCAAAATATTATCTCCCCACCCACTGCCCATCTTTTCCTTTGCGATGCCCTGGGGGCTCCCACTTTTTGACTGTGATGCTCCCTGGGGTCACGTTGGTGCTGGTACACACCAGGCAGTGGGGCACCCAAACCCACAGGGCAGGGGAGCTCAGCAGAGCAGCCGGCTTCCGGTAGGGAGCATGGGGGGGCCAGCCTGGGGCCCATGCTAGTAAGGCCGTGCCAGCCGAATGCTAGTAAGGCCAGCTCCGAGCCCCTGTGCTCAGCCATTGGCTTCCATTTGGTTTGGTTCCTGGGCCGCCCTTGGGGTCTTTCTCACCCTCACCCACTCCTGCGCTGCAGGTGGAACTGACCGGCAACAGTATTTACGAGTACATCCACCCTTCGGACCATGATGAGATGACGGCAGTCCTGGCCGCCCACCAGCCGCTGCACCATCACCTACTCCAAGGTATTTGCTTCGAGCGGAGTCGCCAGGATGAGCCTTGAATGGGCTTCCATGTGACTGGGGGTGGGGGGGTGGGTTGGGGCATTTGCTCATGCTCCCTCCTCTCAGGGGCCAGACCCCAAGCCCCTCTTTCCCATAACCCCACCTGCACCTGCCGCACACACACACACACACACACACACACACACACGCATGCACGCACGCATGCACACACACCTGACCTCCTCATGCAGACCTCATCCAGTGTAGACCATGTCTTCTCCCGAAAGGTGCTTTAGGGTTTGCAGACATCTAAACGGAACATTCTGTCTTAAGCGGAAGTTGCCGGGCTGGGTGACATAGGTGGGCTCAGGGGCGGGGAGGGGGGACTTGGGTCGCTGGGGCTGGAATCGAGCTTCAGCACACACTAAGCTTGCTGTCACCTGCCTGATGGCTTTGCCCACAGCGGGAACTGGAGACTCTCCTTCCTTGTTTCCCTGTGGGCAGTTGAAGCAAGCATCACACGGCTGCTCCCAGGGCTGGGGCCGGGTGCACAAGGAACCAGATCCCATTCCTGGAGCTGTGGCTCCCCCATGCCCGGCAAGCCCTGGGTGGTTCCCGACACCAGCAAGTCTGAGTGACACCGCATCCTGGGCCCCTTGCCTTGAACTGTCACCTCTGTTGGCTGAGGAACACTAGGGCACCCGCGGGCTCCCCAAGTATTGTTGGGGGGGAGGGGTCCGGGGGAGGGGGAGGGGAAGGGAGAGTGAGGGAGGGTCAGACAAGCTGGAGGTTTCTGTTCCGAGTTGTTGCAATTGTTTTTTGTTTTGTTTTGTTTTGTTTTGACTGACCAGAAGCGCTGACGGATCACTCCTGCAAGGGGCCTGGGGGACCATAGCGGGTGCTGGGGATGGAACCCGGGTTGGCCACGTGCAGGGCAAGGGCCTTCCCTTCTGTGCTCTCACTCCAGCCCTGGTCTTGCTGTTAACTGTCACTGCGGCAGCCCGCCCGTGTCTGATGGTAACAACTTAATGTTAGAGAACTGTTTCTGTTCCAGTTGGCCCCACTGACGGCTGTGTGACTCTGATAAATAAAACACGGTTTTCAGAGCAGGAATCCACAGGTTTTGTGCCCTGGTACCAGCAGGCTATCCCTTCTTGAGGAGAGGACTCTCCTTCTGTCAGTCCTTCGGGTCCTCCTGAGGTCAGCCCTGGCCCAGCTGTCCAGCAGGGAGGTGGGGGGACAGTGCGGCATTCCTTCTAGGGGGTAAGGCCTTGATGCATCCGGTACTGACTCAGTCCCTGGCACCGCACAGAGACCCTCCTGAACCCCATGAGGCGTGGCCTCTGAGCATAGAGCAGGAGTAAGCCCTGGGCACTTTCGGGTGACCCCTACGCCCTCACCTCACACAAAAATAAAAATAAAGACGAAGGGTTCCTTCACGGGCATTAACTGTTTTTGCTGTGGTGAGGTGGGGCACAGTTATGAGATCCTCGGGAGGGGTCACCCCAAACAGAAGGGCCCACAGGGTTTCTGTTTTGTTTTGCTTTTTTGGGGTCATACCCAGCGATGCTCAGAGGTTACTCCTGTCTCTGCACTCAGGAATTACTCCTGGTGATGCTCGGGGGATCATATGGGATGCTGAGGATCAAACCCGGGTTTGATGTGCACAAGGCAAACGCCCTACCTGCTGTACTATTGCTCCATCCCCTCACCGCCCCCCAAGGGTCTCTGAAGAGAGTACAAGCTCTTCCCAGGGGTACAGCTGGTGGGGATGCCAGGGGTGGGGTTATGTACCCACCTGGCCACTCCCTGGAAAGTGAATGAGAGCCTCCAGGGTGAAGGAGCTGTCTGGGGCCTGCTCCTGTGTCAGCAGCTTCTTGCGGTCAGGACTATGGGCCCTGGCCAGCTCTCCCATCCTGTGGACAGCAGTGGGGGGGCAGGGGGAAGGGGCTGCGGGGGACAGGGGCGGTGGCATGACCAACTTTCCTGCTTTCAGAGTACGAGATGGAGCGCTCCTTCTTCCTGCGGATGAAGTGTGTGCTGGCCAAGAGGAACGCGGGCCTGACCTGCAGCGGATATAAGGTGTGTGCCCTTCTGCAAGAGGAGGCCCAGGCTGGCCCTGGACTCACTGTGTGGGACCAAGAGTAGGGGAGTGGTTTTACTGCACCTAGGCAGGTGTCTGAGTTCCCTGAGGACCCACGTTCCAGGCCAGGAAGTAAGTGTGTGTGTGTGTGTGGGGGGGGGGGGTGGAGGCAGGAAGTAGTGAGTGCTCTGGGGGAGACAGGTGGCCTTTACCTGCAGGATGGCCAAATCTGGGGTGATTGGAAGTCTGCGGCCCAGCAGGACTGGCCCAGGCTGTTGTGAGGGGTCCCTCGAGGGGTCCCTCGTCTCCCTGTCTTACACCAGGACAGGAACAGAAAAGGGGACGGCGACAGGAGGGATTTGGTTGGTGCCTTTCCCCTGCTGACTCCAGCTCCTAGGATTTGGGGAGCAGGGCACCCCCCACCCCTTGCCTCACAGGACAGCGTGGGGGAAGGGCAGGCTGCAGGCTGTCCCAGATGAGCCCACTTCTACCCATCAGGCCTGCTTTGGGATCCCGCCCCCGCCCCCAAAGGGAACCCATCCTGCACCTTCTCCCATAGAGGGTGAGCCTGTGGCTCTGGGGGTCCCAGGGAAGAGGGTGAGGGCAGGGCAGCTCCATGCCTGCCTTCGTGTCCCCAGATGCCCCCCCCCATCTCCTCCCTCTCTGCTCCTTTCCATCCGCCTCCACCTTCCCACTCCCCTCCCCCTTCAGGGCTCCCCATCCTGCCCCCAATCTCTCCTCCCTCACCCCTTCCCGGTACTGGAAACCACACTCTGAGCTCTCTCACTTCATGCCACTCAGCTTTCCAGTTTGGGGACCCCTTTCTTTTTTCTTTCTTTCTTTTTTTTTTTTTTTTTTTTGCTTTTTGGGTCACACTGGGCGATGCACAGGGGTTACTCCTGGCTCT
>JAOXYA010231792.1:0-19816 GCA_028565675.1 Sorex palustris | reverse complement strand
GAGAGAGAGAGAGAGAGAGAGAGAGAGAGAGAGAGAGAGAGAGAGAGAGAACAAAAGGGAATGCCCTGCCACAGAGGGGGGTGGGAGGGATACTGGGATTAGTGGTGGTGGAGAATGGGTACTGGTGGAGGGATGGGTACTGGATCATTGTATAACTGAAACCCAAGCATAAAAATTTATAAGTCTACAACTGTACCTCAAGGTGTTTCACTAATAAAAATTAAAAAAAAAAATTTTTTTTTCCTTTTTGGGTCACACCCAGAGATGTTTAAGGTTTACTCCTGGCTCTGCATTCAGCAATTACTCCTGGTGGTACTTGGGGGACCATATGGGATGCTGGGGATTGAATCCAGATCTGCTGTGTGCAAGACAAATGCCCTACCCGCTGTACTATCGCTCCAGCCCCTTAAGGAATCTTAACGACTTTACTACATACGAACTGTTCCAATGTTCTACCCACTCACGACATACATGGTGCTTGAGACCATAGTCCAGTGAATATGGCATAGGGGCATCCCTTTGAGAGCCAGGCTCTTCCTCGTCTCATAAAGCGCCGGCTTTGGACAAACAAGGCAGAATCGGACTCAAAGATTCACCTGGACAGCCAGAGGAATGCTGGTGCCCAGGATCCTGGCACCTAAGGTGGGCCTTGCCAGAACCCTTCCCACAGGGCTCAAGGAGCATAAATATTGTGTTATAACCCTCTGAAGCCAGACAAATAAGAGGAGGAGGTGGTGCCTCTTGGAATAACCGCAGGGTGGGGGTGAGAGGGAAGGAGAATCCACGGCTCCTGAGACCAAAGCTCATGCAGCAGCTGGTTCATCATGAAACTCATCTCCCTGGTCTTACCAGTACCTGGGATTCGAATGGAGTGGGGAACAAGCAGGTGACTAACTATGCAGAGAAAGACAGGTCTACGCCGAGGTCCCTTAAATGTATTTCAGTTTCTGCAGTGTCAGGGTTAGAACCCGGGACCTCCACGTGAGAGATGTGCTGTACTGCCGAGTCATCCAGAGTTCTTTGAATCTCGAGCCATCTTTTTATTTATTTATGGTGTTTTGGATCAAAGAGGGATCAACCCAGCTCAGCTGCATGGAAGGCACATGCCCTCCCAGCTGTACAATCACTCCAAGGCTCCCCCCCCCGCCCCCCGCCCCCCACCCCCAGCCAACTTTAACACTGTCTATATGAACAAGGTACAGGTATATCCCAGGTGCAAATGTCTCAGTAATACAGATTTTGCAGCTACAAGTCTCCAAAGTCTCACATCATACGCCCACGACAAATCACTCAACAGTCCCCGCTACTCATTTTTACTATCACACGGACCACCTCTGCATCCACAGAGCTGATCCCTAAAACCCCAAAATAGTCACTCCCTTGTCCTCAGAGTTCCAATGTGAAATCTTCCGAATCTGAACGCTTCTGCAGCAAGCGGGGCTTAACATGGGCTGGCCATTGTTGAAGATGATCGTGCTACAGTAGGAACAGAGATCGCAGCCGATCATGATGGACCTGGGCTGCCCTAAGTCCCTGAGAACCTCCAACAGTTCTTCACAAACCACCTCCAAGGCTGTGTGCTGGAGGCCGCCACCATTAGGCCTGTAGCTCTCCTGAGGGGGCGGATACAGCTCCATCACCAAGTGGGGCAGCTCGGCCAGGTCGCGCAGCATCTGGACCAGGAAGGCCATGGACACGTCGTTCCAGTGGAGGTTCAGGATCTTGAGCTGGGAGCAGACTTTCAGCACAGGCAGGATGGCCTCCAGGTGGACGTCCTGGAGCCTACATATTCCTAAGTCCAGGTCCTGCAGGGTGGAGGCACAGCTCTCCAGCATATTTGGGAGGGACTCCCCAACCACGCTCAGGTCGGTGCCTCTCAGACTCAGCTCCCTCAGCTGGGGGAGGCTGCGGAGCTGGCACAGATGAGTCAAGTCTCGTTCGAGAAGTGGACAGTGAAGGATTGTCAGGGCTTTCAACTGGGGTGTCAGGGACCTGGGGAGACAGAAACAGTTTGCTCTAGAACAGTACGTGAAGATGGACCCCAAATGGAAAATCCCACTCAAGTCTTTTTCGCTTTTAGGGTCACACCCAGCTATGCTCAGGGGTTACTCCTGGCTCTGCACTCAGGAATTACTCCTGGCGGTGCTCGAGGGACCATAAGGGATGCTGGGGATTGAACTCGGGTCAGCTGTGTGCAAGGCTACTCTCTGTCCTATGGTTCTTGTCCCAACTCAGGAATTCTGAGTCGGCCTTATGATACTCAACGCCAGCACACTAATCCCATCCCAGTCTGATACCTTTCATTGCCACAGTGTGATGGCCAGTGTATAATCTCTCCAAGCATCTACAAGAGTGATCCCTAAGCACAGAGTCACGGAGTCAGGAGTAAGCCCTGAGCCTCTCAACCCTCCCTCCCACAAAACTCCTTTTCTTATCTCTCAAGAGTTAGAAACACATTCCAATAGCTTAGAATGAAGCAAAGCACTGCAATCTGCTATCAAACACTCAACAGAGAACTGAAAGTGTCAAAAGTGTGAACTGGGCATCACAGATTATAGTATCGGGGTATGGGGGCTGGAGCAACAGCACAGTGGGTAGGGTGTTTGCCTTGCACATGGCCGACACGGGGTTTGATTCCCAGTGTCCCATATGGTCCCCTGAGCACAGCTAGGGAATAATTCCTGAGTGCAGACAGAGCTAGGAGTAAACTGTGAGCATTGCTGGGCGTGACTCAAAGAGAAAACAATCAACCTGGAGCAGCATCACTTGTCATATTAGCTCGAGTGGGCACCAGTAACGTCTCCATCCGTCCATGTTGCATGCTAGTGGAGCACAATGGCAGCATACAGATGCTTAATTGAGCCAGATTCACTCCTGACTACAGTGGTAAGCGCAGAGGTGCTCTTTGGAAATGCTCAGAACGGACAAAATCTGCCCTCTTCACGGAGCACTTCTCCGGAGTCCTCTCGCGCATCTGCTCCAGGAATAAGCACAACCCGACCCCCTCCACTGATGGCCTCCTACCTGGATAACTCCCTACAGTTTCTCTGTGATATATCCCCACCCCCCGCCCCACCACACACACACACACACTCACCCGAGTACTTTGTCCAGATGGCCTCTGAAGAAGAAAAATGAATCCACGTAGAGCTCCTGCAGGTCGTGCAGCTTAAGCAGCTGAGAGGAGAGCTCAGTAACGAGCTCCTCCCGGGCCTGATTCCCAGGGCAAATGTGTTCGAGACCCATCACTATCAGACAGAGTCGCTGCAGCTGCTTCATCTGGCCAAGAGGAGTGAAAGTGTCGAAGCTGAGCTTCCTATTCACGAAAGTTGCTTCCACTTCCTGGATACAGCCAGGCTGAATGAAATCCATGTCATGATTGTGGAAGGGCGAGTCCACGAAGTACATTTTCCGAATACACAGGTGGATTTTTTTCCTCCCACTTGCCCACTTCACAATGATGGAGCTCAACTGATCCGTGTCGCCATTGATGAGCAACAAATCTAAGATCACCTCCAGAGACGCAGCTGGGTGCATCTTTCTGGAACTTTCATCAATCTTCACCCTCGAAGTGCTCTGATCAGTTTCTTCTCTATTACACCACTGAGTCCAGAACTTCTGAGCAGTGTAACGCAAATCAAGCACCTCCAATTTGCACCTCCTGTGGGAAAAGGACATCGGAGGACATGCGTAAGGCCATGCAGTTGTGTGACGTTTTTGCAAGAGCCACTTCTCATCTCTGCTTCCTTTCGCACCCCAATCGTCAGTTGCTGCCGTCCTTCTCCTTCCCTGCCGCTGTCTTATCCTCTGCCACCCCATCCTGTTTTATCTCTAATACCGGAATATTTAGGGGGTCACTGCAAAGAGGGAGGAACGTGTCCTTTCAGATACAAGTCACTGGAAACTCTCCTCCAGCTCTGAAAGTCATTTCCCAGAACTCCCCTCATCAAGCCCTTTAGTTCTTATTCACGTTAGAAGCACTCCGCCTTTAAGCATTAATAACTCCAACTCCTTATGCACAAATTGCTTTATTTTTTAATTTTTTGCTTTTTCTTAGGTCACACCCAGCGATGCACAGGGGCTACTCCTGGCTCTGCACTCAGAAGCTACTCCTGGCGGTGCTCAGGGGACCATATGGGATGCTGGGAATCGAACCTGGGCTGGCCGTGTGCAAGGCAAACGCCCTACCCACTGTCCTATTGCTCCAGGCCAACAAAAACTGTTTTTGCTTCACACAATAACAAATCAAAACACAACCCCCAAACGGGGCGGATGGGGAAGTGGTCCTAATTTGTTCCGGGCTCTTAGATTCTCGTCTTCGGCGTGAGGTGGGGGGCTCCGGGTAGGAAACATGTTCCCCACGCACCTGCCTGCCTGCAGCTTCGGAGCAGATGGTTCCTCTCCCTTCTGCAGGACAAGCCCCTAGCATCGTGGGGTGTACCCTAACCCTCACCTCCCAGTAAAGGAGTTAGTCACACTGTGGGGGCCAGGAGGTGGTGGGGGTGGACGGGCACATGCATGGTCTGTTGGGTGTTCAAGACCCTGGGCTGGGTGCTCTCCTGCTGGGGTGCCCTGGTGAGCTCAAGCACCCCTCAGCAGTGGGAAGCCAGCCGTGCTTTGGGTGGGACTTGGAAACAGCGGGTCTTTGCCGGGCGCTTTCAATTGTGAACAGAATCTTGCTGCTGGGTGTCGAGGTGGGAAGATGCTAGAAGCCCAGGAGTTGCCTTCCCTGAGTTTACGGATCTGTGCAGTGGACGTGCCCCCAATAGGCTCAGCTGAGCGCCGTTTGTGTTAAACCATCGTTCAAGTGTGATTCACCCGTGGTGCACGCTGGCATCGGCCTGAAAAGCAGGGTCTTTCCTTGCTCCTTTCTTTTTTTTCTTAAATGTAGTTCTTTGTGGAATCGCCATGAGATACCAAGTCACCAAATTGTTCACAATCGTGTCTCATAGTAGTACAGGGTCAGAGCCCCCATCCCTCCACCAGGGTCAGTTGCCTCCTCTGTCAGTTCCCTCCGCTGTGGCAGATACTCTTCTTTCTTCCTTTTTTTCCCTTTTCATTTTTGAACCACACCCAGTGCTGCTCAGGCTTAACTCCTGGCTCTGCACCCAGAAATCCCTCCTGGCGGTGCTCAGGGAACCATGTGGAGTGCCGGGGATCGAACCCAGGTCAGGGGTGCCCTACCCGCTGTGCTGTCACGCTGGCCTGCTCTGTTTTCCTTACAGGCACTGTGGCTTGCAGTCCTGATACTGAAAGGGCATCACGCATGTCACCTGGCCTCTTTTCAGGACCCAGTTCTTGTCCAGAGCCATCATTTCCCACTGTCATTGTCACAGGGGTCCCTTCTCTTAGGGACACTGTTTCTTTTTCTTTTTCTTTTTGGATCACACCCAGTGATGCTCAGGGGTTATCCTGGCTCTGCATTTAGGAATTACTCCTGGCGGTGTGGGAGGCTGGGGATCAAAGCCCAGGTTGACCGTATGCAAGGCAAATGCCCTCCCTGCTGTACGATCTCTCCGGCCCGGGACACTGGTTTCTAACCACGCGTCTCTCCCCAACGCGCCAATTGTGAAAGCTTCCTACTAAGAACCGGCCTGGCCCTTGTTTCTGTTGTCTTTGGATATTTGGGTTTCCTTCCCTACTGTGTTTCTTCATATCCCCAAAGTGAGTGTGCTCACTCTATGTCTGTCCCTCTCCCTCTGACTCCTCTCACTCAGCGCGATGCTCTCTGTGTGACATATATCAGCAAATTCTGTTTTCCCCCTAATGGCTGCATAGTATTCCGCTGTGTAGATGTACCATAGCTTTCTCTATCCACTTGTTCTATTCTTGGGCTTTTGGGTTGTTTGTAGACTTTGGCCATTGTGATTCATGCTGTGACGAACACAGGATTGCAGATGCTTTTTTTTTTGCAGTGTGTTTTGGGCCCCTGGGGTAGATTCCCAGGAGTGGAATTTCTGGGTGGTATGGAAGTTCAATTCCTAGTTATTTGAGGAATGTCTGTATTGTTTTCCAAAAAGGCTGGACCAGTCAGCATCCCCACCTGCAGTGAATGAGGGTCCCTTCCTCTCCCCCTGCACCACGCCCCGTTCCTCCTCCCCCTGTTTTGCCCTCCCCACTCCCTTCCCCCTGTCCACACCAGCACTGGTGGTTGTTGCCCTTTGTGATGTGTCTCTGTCTCTCTGGCTTGATGTGGTATCTCATTGATGTTTTGATTTGCATCTCCCTAATGAGTGAGATAGAGCATTTCTTGTGTTGTTTGTCTGCTTGGATTTCTTTTTGAGGATGTTTCTCTTCATCTCTTCTCCCCATTTTTGGATGGGGTTGATTTTTTTTTTTTAACATAGGAGTACTGCTATTCATTCAGTCACTGATTAGCTGATTGAATTGGGCATGAACTCCACAAGAGGTTGGATTTTTTTAATGCAAAGTTCTACCAACACTTCATTTTTTTATTTTTAATTTTTAGGTTTTTTGGCTTTTGGGGTCACACCCAGCTATGCTCATGAGTTACTCCTGGCTCTACATTCAGCAATTTCTCTTAGTGATACTGAAGGGACCACATGGGATGCTGGGGATTGAACCCGGGATGGCTGCATGCAAGGCAAAAACGTCCAACCCCGCTGTGCTATTGGTTTGACCCTGTCTACCAGCACCTTATGATATCTTGGATAATAACCCTTGATCTGATGAGTAGAAATAATTTAATAATTTCTCCCAGTCTGCTGGACTGTCTGGGTATTGGTCTTTGTTTTTTTGGAGGTGCAGAGGCTTCTTGCTTTTTTTTTTTTTCCTTTTTTGGATAACACCTGGCAATGCTTAGGGGTTACTCCTGGCTCTGCACCTGGAGGTGCTTGGGGGACCATATGGGATGCCGGGGATCAAACCCGAGTTGGCTGCGTGCAAGGCAAACACCCTCCCTGCTAGACTATCACTGCAGCCCTGGCCGCTTGCTTTAATGTAGCTCTGTTTGTTTATATTTGTCAAGCCAGTGTTTTCTCCATTTTTAACACTGGCTGCCCAGAAGCTGTAAGGAAACGCATTCCTACGGTACTTAAATCTGAAATGCTGGACTCTGAGTCTGCCCCAGGATCCTTCCCTATGCTTTCAATGCCCGACTCTGCCTCCTACGGGGAAAAGGCCATAGGGTGGTCGCAGCTGGGCACTGGGAATCCCCTCCAGCTTCATTGAGCATTCCTAGATGTGCAGACACTTAAGAAAAATAGAATTGAAAAAACAAATTACAAGCCTTTGAAAAAAAGATGTTGCTTGGGGGCCAGAGAGAAAGGACAGTGGGTAGGTGTTTTCTTGGCATACGGCTGACCTGGTTTGATCCGTGACATCCGATACGGTCCCCCAAGCATGCCGGGAGTGATGCCTGACCACAGAGCCAGTAATAGCCCCTGAGCACTACTGGGTGTGGACCCCCTGCCCCCCAAATCCAAATATGGTGCTCGGTAAATTGATATTCTGTGGGAGGCTTTGCAATTGCTTTCAAAACAGCGTTGAAAAGCAACAGATACCACTTGGCTTGAAAGGACCTTGAACTCAGCAGTGAAATTCATTTTTCATGGCCCCTTGGCCTGGGTTCAATTCTGTGCTCATGCAAAGTATCTCTTCGCTAAGGAGGCAAAAGAACGGAAGAATTAATGCAATCTCAGGGTTTTTGTTAAAAACCAGTATGCCGACTGCCACCCCACTCAAGTCCTGGGCTGGTGGTGGCTGCGTGCATAGAGCAGCCTTTGTTCCCAGAGCTATTTTTTCCTGGGTTTGTCTGGGCTAGCATGTCATTATGCTCACATAAACATTTATAAGCACAAACCTTGTGGGGGGAGTCGCCGCATGCAGGGGCCTTTCAGGGCCAGGCTGCTTCCTGCGGGCCCGCAAAGGTTCGCTTCTAGCCCCCGTGGACTTTAACCCTTTCTCTGTCCTCCTGAGCCAGAGCTCTGCAAGGGCGGGAGGGGCATGTGCGCCCGCAGAAGAGTGACTGCATCTGGTGGGGAATCACACTCAGGGTCGGCTTCCAGAATTCTGCAAGTCTTTCGAATTTGGCTGAAATCCTCATTCTTCTTGTTTCCGTTCAGGCTCCAACCAGGAATGGAGACGCCGTTGGATGTCTTGTCAAGGGCCGCGTCTCTGGTGCACGCCGTGGATGAGAAACGTAAGTCGGTCACCAGCTCTCTTTAACACGGGGGGTGCGCACACGCATGTGTGCGTGCGTGTGTGTGCGTGTGCTTGTGTGAACACGTTTGTGCATGTGTGTGTGCGTGCGCGTTTTCCTGTGTGCATGTGTGCGTGCATGCACATGTGTGTGCACACGCGCACATGTGTGTGTATGCGTGCGTGTGTGTGTGTGTGTGTGTGTGTGGTGTGTTGCGCCTTGCCCCTGCGTCAGTAAGGTATTTCTCTGACTCAGGAGGCTCCACTCAGAGGCCTCATGTGTATTTTCCTGGGTTCGAACAACAAAGTCTCTTTTACGTTCTCCCCCAGAGGGCTGGGCTTGTGCCATGCGCCAGGGAACGCCTTGTCCTGGCAGCTGGGTTCTGTTGTGGGGGTTGAACAATGGGGTGCCTTCGTGTCTTTGCAGGCTGGGGTGCGTGGACTAACGCCGTGGCTTCCACCACTGGCCCACGAAACGGTGCGGTCTGTGGGCATCGGCAGGCGGGGCCCTGGGGCCACCACTTGTTGGAACTATCAGTGTGTGTCCCGGTTGCAGGATGGGAAGGTTCGGGCTCGCTGGACTCACTGGCCAGCAGAGGCCGAGTCCTGACTAGCCGGGCTGGTGGCCGCTTCCCTGCTCCGGGAGTGTGGGATGAGTTGCGTTGAGCAGGGGTCAGGCTGGTCCCTCTGTGGAGATGAGGGGAGCATCTTGAGGGTGGTGTGCTGACCAGGCAGGCGAGCCCCAGCATGTTCTCGCTGACTCTCGGGCTGGGGACAAGGTTGAATGACCTTTAGCTCTGCAGTGTCCATGACACTAACTCAGGTGGCCGAGCTGTCGCCGCGGCTAGTGCTGGAAGGTGAGTTTGTGGTTCAGCCAGAAGGGCCTGTGCTGTGGTCTGTCCAGCTGCCGAGACCCGCCTGAGACAGACCACAGGGGCCGTCTGTACTGTCCCCCTGCCTACATCCCCCTCTCTGGCCGCCACCAGCTGTGTGCAGATGGCCTGGAAGCCGAGCAGGACGCCGTGAGCGTGAGGGTGGCCCTTTCTCCCAGTCTCTTAAATAATCTACATTGGTTTCCCTTGGGGTTCTGGGGGCTTCTTAGTGCCCGAGGGGGCAGCAGGAGAATCAAGGGCCCAGGACCCCTACGCGGGTGCAGGGCTTATACCTCAGGTGAAATCAGGCCGCTCACACAATGGATTTTATTCCAGAACATTCGTCTGTGCGCCAAGGTGATTCCAGATGTGGCAGAGCTGGCTGATAAGTGGGTAATGAGGATCAGATTCTGGGCCTCAGGCTTGTGTATGCAGATGTGGGGTGGGGGTGGGGGCTGGGGGCAGTCCCAGTGTGTCTGTAGCCCGAACGCTGAGGCGCAGGCCGGCCCCACGCACAAGACACAAGATTCTAGTGGCAGGCCCTGAAGGGAGCTTGAAGAAATTATTTATTTCCTTCTGGTTTTGAAGCCACACATGGCACCGTTCGGGGTTACTCCCGGCTTTGCACCCGGGAATCCGTCTGCCGTGAGCAGGTGACATGAGCAGGACAAACCCCTGCAAGGCCCCTGGTGCCCGGCCACAGTCTGGCCGCCCGTGTCTTAAGGCCTCTTCGGGCTTGTCCAGCCTGACTCGGCTTACTCTCTGCCCTCGATTAACCCTGATTTAGCTTTTGTTGTGTGTTGCTCTTACACTCAGCATTCTCCTGGATGCTTTAGAGGGGGAAAAAAAAGAACCTCCCATGAAGGTAATCTGATTCGGGTGTCTCATTACTGAGAGAAAAATGTTCCCCGCCTGGAGATCGGTTTCCCGGCTCCACTCGTGACCCAGATGCGTCCCCTGCCTCTCGCTCCATGCAGGTGTTCTCGAAGATGCTATTGTGCAAGCGTCTGGGGGAGTAGCACCTATTAGGGACCCGACTGCCTGATACCGGGAGCTTAGGGCCTCACTCATTATGTCTGTGCTCAGAGAAGAAAAGAAATATCTCCGTAGCACTGGAGTGCCAGTCATGGTGAAGTGGCGGTTTTGTTGTCGCACAATAGACATTTATCTGGATGGCCTAGAAGGAATACATTTACTCAAAATGATCGTCCCGGTGCTCGTGAGACACTGATGGGGTCAGAGTCCAGGGGAGCCCTGGCAGGACTCGATGGTGACCCGGGGGAGATTGGCAGTCGCCCTGTTCCCAGGGAGCCACCGGCCAGAGCTGGGGCGGCCCCACCTCACTCCCAGCCTGGTTCCCGCAGGTCCAAAGCGAGTCGGCGCACGTGGGTGCTGCTGTCTGCGTCACCCAGGGGCGTCCATGTGCGATTGTTTGGTGGGGAGCGTACATCTGGTTCATTTGGGGTGGTTCTAGAACTTTCTGATAGGATTTTTGGAAAAAAATTTTTTTAAAGATTTATTGATTGGGGCCAGAGCGATATAGTACACTGGGTAAGGCATTTGCTGTGCACGTGGCCGACTTGGGTTCGATACCCGGCATCCCTTATGGTCCCCTGAGCACTACCAGGAGTGATCCCTGAGCTCAGAGTCAGGAGTGAGACTGGAACACTTTCAGGTGTGTCCCTCCCTAATAACAAACAACCCCCGTCCCCAATAATGTTTTCTCATGCTGATCAAACGTTTCCCCCAGGTCTGGGCTGACTTTCTCCCTGAGACTTCACTTTCTTCTTTGTTTTTGGGCCACACCCCGCAGTACTCAGGGCTCACTCCTGGCTCTGCATTCAGGGGTCACCCCTGACAGGGCTCAAGTGGCGGGGAGAATGGGAGGGGGGACACATGGGGTGCCGGGGACCGAACCCTGGCCAGCCCCGTGCAAGGCAAGCGCCCTCCCTGCTGTGCTATGGTTCCAGCCCCTCCACCCTGCAGTGAGGGAGGCCACACAGACGCTGGGCTGGCTCCTGACACCTGCGGACTCGTCCTCTCAGCTTTGAGGGTTTGGTGGACGGGTCAGGGGTCCCAAGCATGCCCAAGGCCACAGCAGCTGTATAAAACTAGAATGCATGCTGCTGTTATCCCTGGAGAAGCTCCTGGAAATTCTCTGTCCTCTCTTGCTTGGTGGCAGCCACTGAAGTTGGCCCTGGGATCAGTCACTGCAGGTAGGAGAGCCTCCTGGGAAGGTGGAGAAGCGTGGAAATTCTGAAATTGATTTTCTTTTTTGTTGCCTCACCCTGTGGTTCTCTGGGACCCCCTGCGGATGCTCGAACCCATAGGGCATAGACCTGCAAGAGTGTGCTTTGCCCTCCCGAGGTCCTGCCGTTCTCTCCTTCTTCCTGAGCTTTCGTTTCCATATTATTTTGCAGATCAGGGCCCTCGATGTGGGGGCTGTTTGTATCTCTGTAGGTTTATATTGCCTTGATAAGGAAAAATAACACCAAAAAAAAAAAGACCCCCTGATGAGGGCAGGCCCAGTTGCCCACAGCTGCACGCCTGAGCTGTTTTCTTTCTGATCTGCCTCCTTTTGGGTCTGGGGGTGATGCTCAGGGGTTTCTCCTGGCTCTGTGCTCTGGAATTACTCCTGGCAGTGCTCTGGGGACTTATGGGAATGCGGGGATCAAACCCGGGCCACTGTGTGCAAGGCGAATGCCCTCAGTGTCGTCCGATCATGCCAGCCTTCATGCCAGCACTGGCCTGTGACTTGGAGTGCGCACACACACATACACACACACACACACACACTATTCACGCGTGACAGAAATGACATGAAAGCTTCATGCGGTGGGGCAGCTCCACTGGCCTCTCCTGCCCCGCGTGGGGCTCTGACCCCGGAGCTGCGAAGTGTCCCCCAGCAGCCCTGGGGCCCCATCAGTGTTGGGCTTCAGGTGAATATATGAGCGTCGCTCTCTGCCGGGGGCTGTGCTTACTTCCTGCTCTGGCCAGGAGGTGTTGACTCACCCGTCACCGTCACCGGGCCTCTCTCTGGCAGGCTGGTGACCTGCACTGGGTGGCTCCGGGTGGCTGGTTGGGGCTGGAGGAGGTGGACATACATGGGTCACGCCCAGGGTGCCCCCCTAGTCTGTGCCCTGGGCCATGGTTACCTTCCTCCTTCCTCCTTGAACTCCCCAGGGGCCTCCAGGCCGGCCCACCCAGGGCTTCTGACCGTGGCAGGGATGCCCAGAGAGAAGAGGATAAGGGAAGCTCTGGGAGGTGACTTTCCTGGTGGTGCCCCAGCTGGGCTCCTGCCTCCTGGTCACGCTTCCTCGGGAGTGAGTTCTTGACCCGGCACCCAGGAGGGGTCCCCAAGCCCAGGGCAGGTCGACCCTGAGCACCTCGGAGCTGGTTCCAAAGACAAAACAAAACCCGGCCAAGAAAAGGGGAGTACTGGGGCCAGGAAGATGTCCAAAGGCCGAGCGTGGGCTTTAGGAGCCCTGGGTGCCTTCCAGAGCCGCAACCCACCTGCGCCTCCAGTGCCAGGCCGAAACAGCAGCTCCGAAACCCTGCAGTGTGTCGCTCCCAGAACCTTCTAGCCAGAGGATACTGCGGTGATTTATTTATTTATTTATTTTATTTTTCTTTTTTGGGTCACACCCGGCAATGCACAGGAGTTACTCCTGGCTTTACACTCAGGAATTAGCCGTGACCATATGGGATGCTGGAAATTGAACACGGGTCGGCCGCATGCAAGGCAAATGTTCTACCCGTTGTGCTAAGGCTCCAGCCCCAAGGGGGATACTGCATTTCTGCGGCTCATAATCCTTTAGCCATATTCACCATTACTTGTCCCTCCTTAATGATTCACTCACCATTCATCCATTCTGTCTGCCGCTTCTCCCGGTGTCTGTCTCTGGTACAGCTGGGTTTTTGCAACGCATACACATGCCAACGCCATGCACGCACGTTACGTGCATGTGCACATGTACACACATACACAAGCATGCACACACACACATACATGTGTGCACACATGCATAGGCACACACATGCCTCTGTATCCTGCACACTCTCTGCGCAGGGGCACCCTCTGACCACACCGTGTTTGGAAGACTTCACTCTAATACGACGTCAGGGCCAGAGAGAGCCCAGGGATGAAAGCAATTGCCGTGCACGCGGCTGACCTGGGTTCAGTCCCGACAGCACATACTGTCTGTCTCCCCAGCACCACCAGGAGTGATCCGGGTGTGACCCCAGACTCTTCCCTGTCACCCCCCTATACCACCCCTCAAAAAAAATTTAGCAAGAAAGAAAACGTAACACCAGTGTCCTCCCCGTGGGTCCTGGCGCTCGGCCTCTGCTCTGACCGCCAGCCTGGCCTTGGCCAGTACAGGTGCTGGGCAGGGGAAGCTCGAGGCTTGCCATCTGCCAAGGCCCGGCTCCTGGCTTCTGGTTTGCCTTCCAGTGTCAGGACTGAATTTGTGGCCTTCTTTAGAGGCCGGGGCCACCGACAGCACATCTCGTGGTCCCTCCCGAGAACAGTGACCTCGCGGCGTCCCTGTCCACAGGCTGCATGCAGCTAGTCAGAGCGTTCCCGGGGGGCCCGTGGCTCCCCTCATTGCTGCCACCAGCCCAAGCGTTTCCATTCAGGCCCCTCTAGCCGGAAGCAGCTTCCGCAGAGGACTCCACCTGCTTTCTGAGTTTTCGGTGAGGGCAGATTAGCCTGGCGTGTTATTTATTTATTTATTTTTTTTATTTTTTTTGCTTTTTGGGATCACACCCGGTGATGCACAGATGCTCAGGGGTTACTCCTGGCTCTGCACTCAAGAACCACTCCTGGTAGTGCTCAGGGGACCTTATAGGATGCTGGGAATCTAACCCAGGTCGGCCGTATGCAAGGCAAACGCCCCACCCGCTGTGCTAGTATTGCTCCAGCCCCATGCATGGTGCGGTTTGAAATGGACCTCCATGAGGAAGGTCAGTTAGCAGAGTGGATTTGGGAGCTGGCCCCACCGGATGGCCCCAAGACACCTGGACACCTTATTGCTATTCCGTCAAGTGAATCAGTCTTTACAAGCCCCTCCCTCCCTCCAGGGCACACTCACAGAGCCCACTCACAGAGCCCACTCACAGAGCCGTTTGGAGTCAGCAGAAATTGCTGATCAAAACCTGGCAAGGGGCAGTTCTTTCCCCTTCCTGGGACTCGTCGTCCCCCCCCCCCCCCGCATGCTCCCTCTTCCTGCTCTTTCTTCCTCTCCCCTGCCGTTTTGGGGAGGAAATGTTCCCTTCGTCTTCCCAAGCTCCTCAGCCTCTCACCCTTCGAAGCCTGTTGCTAAGAAGCCCGTTGCTAAGACCGTCCCTCCTGTGTGGGACTCGCCTGGCTGGACGGCGGCCTCTTTAGTTATTTAGTTATTATTTAGTTATTAATAGACGGTCTATTAATAACTCAGTTATTATTTTGTTTTGCAGCGAGGCAAGTGTCCTACCCACTGTCGCATCACTCTGGCCCTGCAGTCTCTTTCGAAATGAACCTGAGGGTTCAGAGCTATACAGTTCAGGGTTTGCCATGCACACAGTGTTTGCCATGCACACGGCAATCGTGGTTGGTCCCCCAAGCCTCACCAGGAGTGGTTCCCGATCACAGAGCCAGGAGCAAATCCTGAGTACTGGCAGGTGTGGCCCAAACTAAACCAAACCAAAGCAACAACAGCAAATCCCAGGAGAAATCGTTTTGTTTGCCAGTGAGCAAGGCGGAGAGGGGTCTCAGCTCCCCACCAAGAGCCCCATTGAGGCCCTCCGAATAAAATGTTTAGTTGGGCTGGAGGGATAGTCCAGTGGGTAGGGCACTGCCTTGCATGTGATTCACCAGGATTCAATCCCAGCTACCACAGATGGTCTCCTGAGCCCTGCCAGGAGGGATCTCTGAGCACAGAGCCAGGAGTGAGCCCTGAGCACTGCAGGGTATGGCCCCCAAACCAAAACCAGCACCAAACAAAAACCCCTGTTTAATTTGCTAGAGGCTGAACTCGTCAGAAAAATACTAGACCAAGACTGGAGCGATGGCACAGTGGGTAGGGCACTCACCTTGCCCAGGTTTTATTCAGGCCTCCCATAAGAGTGATCCCTGTGCACTGTGTGTGCAAACCCCCCCCCAATTTTTTTTTTTGCCTTTTGTGTCACACCCAGCGATGCTCAGGGGTCACTCCTGGCTCTGCACTCAGGAATCATGCCTGGCGGTGATTGGGGGGACCATATGGGATGCCGGGGGTTGAACCCGGGTCGGCCATGTGCAAGGCAAACGCCCTACCCGCTGTGCTATCGCTCCGCCCCCCGAATTTTTTAAAGGTGTAGTACCTTCTACTGTACACCAAAGCAAATTTCCTATGTGTTAAAGGACTTGTACGTAAATATGGAAAATATGGATGATAAATGCTGCCTAGAAAATTGTTCTTTTTTTTTTTTTTGCTTTTGGGTCACATCCAGCGGTGCTCAGGGGTTGCTCCTGGCTTTTGTTCAGGAATTCCCTCTGGCAGTGTGTTTGGAGGACCCTGTGGGATGCTGGATGCTGGGGATTGAACCCAGGTCAACCGCATGCAAGGAAAACGCCCTACCCACTGTCCTATCACTCTGGCCCAGGAAACAGTTCTTAAGCAAGTTTGCGTACCCAGAAGAGAAGGGTGAAAGGTGCTCTCAGAAGCGAGTGTTTCAGCGTGGGACGCCATCACTGAGTGTGGAGGGCTCATGTTTAAAAGTTTGTCTTGAAGTCTATTTTTACGTCAGTCCATCATGCGTCCTTGTGTGAACACGAAATGGAAGGACAACAGCCACGGGTGGGCGTCCCTGGGCAGGTGCCGCCTGGCCCGGGCCTCTGTGTCTGTCTGTCCTGACCCTGTGTGTCTGTCCCCAGAGAGCATCGCTGCATGGAACCAAGCCCTGCTCCTAGCATGTCTGTGTGTCTGTTCATCCCGACATTGTGTGTCTGTCCCCAGGGAGCGTTGCTGTGTGGGACCAAGACATGCCCGCAGTGCGTCTGTCCCTGGAACCCTCAAAGGGACACCCTGGGTGCCCGGCCTCTGCCGAGTCCTCCCGCTCTGTCTCCGCCTCTCCTGCACCCCAGATTTCTCTCTCATGGTGGAGGTGCTCCCCCAGGGATAAGCGGGCAGGAGCTGAGTGTTTCTGAGCACTGGGCATTGGGTACCCCCGCCTGACAGCTCAGGTCCTCAGACGGGTTTGGTCCCTGGTCACTGCCTAGGCTGTGAGGTTTGGATACTGAAGCTGCCAGGACTGTGTCGTCCCCGGGGCCATCTGCAGTGAGGCGTCCCTGAGGTGCCCTGGAGACCTGCTGTGCCCGGCTCAGCATCAGCTCTCGCTGGCACCAGGAATGTTCAGGCACTGGACCAGCTCCCCACACCCCCCTAGCCCTGGCTGACTCCTCCCCACAGCCCCCCCCCTACTCCTGGGCACCCCCCAGAGAGGGAACCCGGCCTCACCCCCATTCCTAGCTCCGAGGTGTGGATGGGCTCCCAGTTCTCATTCTTTCCCCCCCAGTCTCAGGGAGCCCCTTGGACCCAGAAGTCATTCCGGGGAGTAGCTCTTAAGTCCCCTCAGGGGTAAGTTCTCTTCTCTCTTGTCTTCTGACCGCTTTCTCTGGCAGATATGGAGTCTGGGGCCAGAGGGCAAGTACGGCGGGGAGGGCGTTTGCCTTGCACACGGCCCACCCAGGTTCGATTCCCAGCATCCCATAGGGTCCCCCGAGCACTGCCAGGAGTAATTCCTGAGTGCATGAGCCAGGAGGAACCCCTGAGCATCGTGGGGTGTGACCCAAAAAGAAAAAAATAAGACTATGCAGTTGTGAACTTATCAGTCCTTGGGGGCCCCCTTGGGGAGGACCCCCATCACCTTCACGGCGTGTGAATACTGTGCTGGCACGTCGCCCTTAATCGGGCTGAAGTGTGAGACAGGGGAGTTTGGCGTCTTTGCCGGGAAAGCCGGGAAGCCCTTCGCTGGCCTGGAGGGTCCCCCTGCCTGCCTGGAGGCTTGTGATCTGCTGCTCTGGGAAGCGAAGGCCAAAACGGCGCAGTCCCAGCAAGCACTGGGCTGGCTAGTGCCCAGGTCTGGGCCGGCCTCGTGGGCCACTCGCCCGGTCTCTCCAAACGCATCGTGGGGCGTCTGACAAACCTATTTTTAAGAGGCGTGTGGCTGGACACTGGGCTTCGAGCCAGGCCCCGGCTTCATGGAATTTTCCCAGTTGATGTTCCGATGGAGAAGAGTGAGTGTATGGGTCCGTGCTCTGGGGGCTACTGGTGGGTCTGAGCAGAGACACAGCAGTGGGGGGTGGGGGTGCCCCGCCAGGTCCCTGTGTCCCATCCTACGGCATGGGCAGCTGTGATCTTCATCCCTCTTCCGTGTTGTGTTTGGGCACCTACTGGCTGTGCTCAGGGCTCACTCCTGGCTCTGCCAGGAGTAGGGCTGGGGGGCTCACGGGGTGCTGGGGATGGAGCCTGGGGTGACCCTGCCATACAGGGCAAGTGCTCGACCCACTGGGCTACTGCTCCCCAGCACCCCTGTTTTTTTGGGGGGTCACATCCAGTGATGCTCAGGGGTTATTCCTGGCTCTGCACTCAGGAATCATTCCTGGCGGTGCTTGGGGGACCCTATGGGATGCTGGGGATCGAACCCAGGTCGGCCGCATGCAAAGCAAACACCCTACCCACTGTGATATTGCTCTGCCCCCCTGAATTTTTTTTTGGGGGGGGGATGTCACACAAGGCAATGCTCAGGGGTTCCTCCTGGCTCTGCACTCAGGAATTACTCCTGGCGGTGCTCAGGGGACTCTATGGGATGCTGGGGATTGAACCTGGGTCGGCCGCATGCAAGGCAAATGTCCTTCTGGATGTACTATTGCTCAGGCCTGGCTTTTCTTTTTTCGGAGGATGTTGGTGAGGGTACACTGCCTCAGGCTCCCTCTGGCTTGAGGGCTGGATGAAGAAACTGTCTGTTTCAAGTATGCTAAAGGACCAGTCATGACCGCCAAGATCTGGAAACAATCCAGGAGCAGAAGGACAGACGCTCGGAGAAAGAACCTGGTCTCCATCCCCAGCGGGATGCGGCCGGGCCAGAGGCAAAGGCAAAACGGGCCGTGCTGCGAGGGCGTGTAGAGAGAGCAGGTCACGCGTGGGAAGCGAGCCGGAGCGACGGGGGCACGTGGAGAGACTCGCCCTCGTCCCCGTAGGGGGGCAGCTCACGGGAGGGTCAGGCCCCGCAGACGGCTGGAGGGACTGAGTTTACCCAGGGGGTGGCCAGGGGCCTGTGTGGGACTTGGGTGGGGGAGTCAAATTAGAGCATAAGAGGCGTGAAACTTTATCATTAGCTTTAAGGCAAGTGCCTGGATAAAAATAAAAAATAAAGTGAATGAATGAATGAATGAATGAAAGGGGACGATGTGATGGTGGGGGCGGGGCGGCTTGTGAAGAGTTTCGTAATCCAGGGGACAGGCCTCACCACAGTTCCTTATTTTGTTTGCTTTTGGTGGGGTTAGACCCAGCGGTGCTCAGGGCTCACTCCTGACGGGGCTCGGGGGACCGTGTGGGGTGCTGGGGAATAAAACCTTTGTCATCCATGTGCAAGGTCCTATCTCATCAGCCCCTGCACTTTGTTTTATTTATTGTTGTTATCATTTTTTTAACATTTGGATCACCGTGAGGTACGCAGCAACAGAGTTGTTTATGATTGAATTTCGGTCGTACGATGTTCCAATACCCAGTCTTCACCCGTTCACATTTCCGACCACGAGTGTCCCCAGGTCCCTCCTGCCACCCTCCCCCCTGCCTGTTTCTGTGGTACTTTTCTTCTCTCTGTCTCTGCCTCTGTCTCTTTCCTTTCGGGCATTGTGGTTTGCGGTACAGATACTGGGAGGTTCTCACTTGTGTCCCTTTATCTCCTTCCAGCACTCGGTTCTTGGCCAGAGTGATCATTTCCGACTCCTTTGCTTTAAAGAAGTGCTTACTCATAGAATTAGTCCTGTACATCTAGTTGAGTATCTCTGTTACTACCAATAATGATTTTAAAATATATATTTTGAAAATAATTTTTTTTTCTTTTTGGGTCACACCCGGCGATGCTCAGGGGTTCCTCCTGACTCATGTACTCAGCAGTTACTCCTGGCAGTGCTCAGGGGACTATATGGGATGCTGGGAATCGAACCTGGGTCGGCCATGTTGGCTGCGTGCAAGGCAAACGCCTTACTCGCTGTGCTATCGCTCCAGCCCCAATAAATATATTTTTGAAAATAAAAAAAAAGAAGTGCTTACTATTTGATCTTCCAGAGAATCCCATCCCTCTAGAGTAGAAACACTGCGCCATACACCTGCCTTTCCAGACATTTCTGGAAGTGTCCCGGAACCGTCTGTGAATGCCTCTTGGACTGGAGAGGGAGTACAAGTGGGAAGTGCCTGCCTCGGTGTGACCCATCGGAGGCCCATCCACAGCACCCATACAGGGTCCCCAGAGCCCCCCTCCCCACAGGTGCGATCCCTGAGCACAGAGTTGGGAGTCCGTGCTGAGGACTGTCAGGGGTGCCCCCACCCACACACCAGATAAAGCATGGAAATAATCAGTAGCATCCGTACATGAGCTTTGTCCATCCAATTTAACCAGGCCTTTACTTCCATTTCCTAGATCACTTGATCACTTGATCACTTGACTTCCTGTTAATCGCCAATTTGCTCGAGCGGGCGCCAGTAACGTCTCCACTTGTCCCTGTCCCGTGCTAGTGTAGCCCAATGGCATCTGTTCGC
>JAOXYA010231701.1:0-19816 GCA_028565675.1 Sorex palustris | reverse complement strand
CAGTAACAACAAAGTCTCCAATGGAGACGTTACTAGGCCCGCTCGAGCAAATCGATGATCAACGGGAGGGCCTTTACTTACTTTACTTACTGTATCTCACAACGGTGTTAACTAAAATCCTTGAGGATCTAGACTGAGCTGGTTCGTGCTAACTGAACCTTCTGTATTATTGTTTTCACTCATTCAGCTTCGTGGGCAGGCTGGAGCGATAGCACAACGGGTAGGGCATTTGCCTTATTGGCTGACCTGAGTTCGAGTCCTCCACCCCTCTCGGAGAGCCCGGTAAGCTACCGAGAGTATCTTGCCCGCACAGCAAAGCCTGGCAAGCAACCCGAGACGTATTTGAGATGCCAAACACAGTAACAACAAGTCTCACAATGGAGCCGGTACTGGGCCCGCTGGAGCAGATTGATGAACAAAGGGAGGGCAGTGACAGTGACAGTGACAGTGAGCTTCGTGGGTTTCTAGCGACTTTCCCATCCAACTTGCTGTGATGCTACGGGGCTGACAGCCCTGTGACACTAGGAGGGCTCATGCACTTGGCATGGCTGCACAGTCCAGACGCCCAGGCGTGGTGACCTGGCAGCTTCATGAGGCTCAGCTGTGGAGCCGTTTCTCTGCCACAAGGCAGCGGGGGTAGGTGGGGGTGGCTGCGTTTTCTGAAAGCACTGGGCGTTCTGAGACCACCGAGTTCTCAGCGCGAGGACCGGGCCACGGGGAAGATGTGGGAAGATGCGGCTGTTGCTGTTCTGAGACCAGCTGGAGGGCTGGGTGGTTTCCAGGTGTGGCTGTGGGTCAGGGACCTCTGGCGGAGAGGAACCTGCCCGCCCCCTTCTTAGAAGGAGCCAGAACCTTCCCCGGTTCCTTTTGAAGATGACAGTAAATGGGCTGTCGCTAGTTCCCACAATCCTCCCCAGCCACCCCACAATCCTTCACGCGCCATCCCACAATCCTCCACGTGCCATCCCCATAATCCTCCACGGCCATCCCACAATCCTTCACGCACCATCCCAGAATCCTCCACGGCAACCCCACAATCCTTCACGCGCCATCCCATAATCTTCCACACGCCTTCCCACAACCCTCTTCTTGCCATCCCACAATCTTCCACTACCATCCCACAACCCTCCACGCATCATCCTGCAATCCTTCACAGCCACCCCCCAAACCCTCCACGCGCCACCCCCTAATCCTCCTCGTGCTATCCCACAACCCTCTTATTGCCATCCCACAATCCTCCTCGCGCCACCCCACGATCCTCCTCGCGCCACCCCACGATCCTCCTCGCGCCATCCCCAGCCCCCACGAGCGACCCCCTCCAGTCCCTCCCGCAGGCACGCTCCTTTCCTGGGCCTTCTTTCTGGAGACGATCTTTGAAAAGGTACTTTAAAGATTCCTTCCTGTTGTGCATCTTACCTTGAACACTGCCCTCACCTGCGTGTCCTGAACCAGATTTATGAAAGAAAACTAGCATATAAATAAAAGGGTTTTCATGCCTATTTCTCACAGCAGGGCACTTTCTCCTATGCTCAGATTTTTAAAGAAAATCGTTTTCATGATCAAGAGCGGTTTCTGGTCGTCGCTGAGAGGGAGTGTGTGGAGAGCCTCTGTCTCCCCCGGGCCTTGTATTGCTTCATTTATGCATTTGTCCCTTACCGCTTTAGAAGCTCCTGTTATCTGAGTATTTTTTATATGTATGTATATATTGGAATTTATTGCTATTTCTTTTTTATTCAAACTGGAAATCGAGAACTGTGTTCGGAGGAGAAACGGGACCGTCTTAACAGTCTGGGGTGGTGGGCACGTGCTCAGCAGGATACAGGCTATGGGTGCAGGATGTGGGTCATGGGGTTTAGGGACCAGGCTTGGGGATGTGGGTGTGGGGTGTGGAACTGGGGTCATCTCCCGAGACTTAACCCAGAACTGGTACAGATTCTGTAAAGGGCTCATAGGGAGCTTGTGGGGATCCGAAAAGCATCTATCCTGGGCTGAAATGCCTCCTTGCAAGGCATTTATTTCATCATGAATCCACTGTTTCTAACCACTCATCTGCATGACCCAGGAAACGTTAACCCCCAAATTCCTGCAAATCCGGAGCAGGCAACTCCTACTCTCTACTTCCAGAAAAATGGGTGCAAGTCCTTGGAAGGTGGGTTTGCACGACCAACAAACAACTGGAAAAGATAACATGGTACCCACAGGATAAATCTGGACCTGGAATTTCATCCTTAGTGTGCCCCTCTTCACCCCCATCTCTCCATCCTCCTCTCCACCCTTCCCTGCACCCCACCCTCATCTCTCATCCCATCTTTCCATACTCTCTCTCCCATTAAGATGTCACAAGCAATTTATTGCTGCCAGCACCCAGGCAGCTGAGTGTACACTCACTCCCCCACCTGACCTTCCCTCACGGCTTCTCATCCTTTCTCACCACAAACCAGCAGAACCTCCTGGGTAATCCAGTTTACCCTCAGCTATGGTCCACAGGCAGGCGGAAAGACACTTCTCTCTCCGGGACAATATTCCGTTAAACCTTACAAGTTGATTAGTTCTGACTCCTAACAACCCATCAACCATTAGTGCTAGGCATGAAGCTTGGAAATTAATATCCGCATCTCAGCTCATAGAGGAGTCTGTTCTCTTCAAAGTTAGAAATAAATAACAAGACATGAAAGCATTTAAGCAACAAACATATTCAACAAACAATGCTCAGGAAGCAAACAAAAGTGACTCCATCGATATCTGGGTGACCCCCTCCCGCCACCCCACCCACTCCTGGCTCCGTGCTCAGGGATCACACTTCTGGTGGGGCTTGGGGGGCAATATAGGATGCTGGGGATCAATGCCAGTCAGCTACATGTAAGAAGAATGCCTTACCCACTGTACTATCTCTTTGGTGCCTTGCTTATTTTAAAAGAAAATGTAAGGTCTGAGGAATCTTTGTTTGCTCCTTATCTCTGTTTTCCATCCTTCGGCCCCCCCAATAACATGGCTTGAATAGCTCTTCAGAAGGGATGGTTGAAAAAAGAGTCTATTGAAATCATGGCTTCAGTTGCATTTTTCATGAACCCGAAACCATTAGAAACACTGCTTGGCTGTGAGATTTGGGAGTCAGAACTCGATTCTGTTCCTTCAGGATAGCAAAGGAGGGCTGTGTCTCCCCATGTGCCAAACTGGAACAGGTGATGCCTCGACCGAGCAGCACATTTGAAAATGCATGTGTTTAAGCATGGAGAACCGGGGACCAGAATGGTAGGGCGCTTGTGTTGCAAATGGCTGACCCTGGTTCAACACCCAGCATCCCATATGGCTCCCTGAGTCCACCTGGAGTGATAGTGATCCCTGAGCACAGAGCCAGGAGTAAGTCTTGAACACCACCAGTTGTAGCCCCAAATCCAGAAAATAAAAAATAAAGCTACTTCTTCTAAATACGAGAACTGGAAAGAGAGGATATTTGTCTCTTGCTGAATATATATATATATATATATATTTTTTTTCTCTCAAACATTTACTCCCCATAAAAAGTTCTGTGGACACTTTTCTTTCTATACTGAATTCAATCTGCATAATTTCATCAAATTTCTTTTGCCCCTCAAGGAAATGTAATTATTGCTCTCTTGTCTTCGGGAACTAAATATTTTATTCGTAACCTCATTCAGAGATTGCACACATAACCATCACCCACCACAGAATCTGGGCTGGCAATAGTTTATAAAGTAAATTAAGACAGAAATCTGGTCCAGATATGCCTGCCTGGAGAGACATTGTCTTAGTGATAAGTCTCAAAGTCAACCACCATAAGGTGTAGGAAAGCTCAGCAGGCTGGGGCACAGGGTGGGGGCCCTGGTTCACGCCCAGGGACAACTTGGACCCTAAACTCAGCCACGAGGCTGGAGATGAGAGAGAGTTGAGTACTGAGGGAAAGCAAAGCAGTCGACTCATCGGAAACAATAACTAACCACAGGCCAGGCCTGGCTCTCACCTCCTTGGGCTCCAGCTAATGGGGTTCTCCTGTCCAGACCCCCTTAAATGATCTCACACCTGCCCTCCCTGTGTGCCATCCTGAAGGCCACTTGTGACCAGCCACAGCAAACAAGGACTCGACTTAATTCCCCATTTCCACTACCCACTGCCAGGCAAACACTAAGGGTGCCACATGGAAAGCCCCCCCATGACCCGGGGCCCTGGGTTTCCATCTTCCCTGGCTCTGTGCCTGGACAGTCACATCTCGACAGAGTCCAGATGTCAGATTTGAGAGAGGGTGCCCCAAAGCCAAAAGATTTAAAAATGTCACCCAGAGGCCAGAGACACAGGACAGTGGGGAAGTTTCTTGTCTTGCATTTGACTGACCCAGGTTCAAGTCCCAGTGCCACTTCTGGTCCCCCAACCCCTGCCAGGGGTGATCTCTGAGCACAAAGCCAGGAGTGAGGCCTGAGCACCATCTGAGCACCCCGAAGGCCCAATCCTAAAATGAAGACCCACTGAGGTAGTATCATAGTCTGAAACTGCAGTGGCCAGTGGTTTGGTCCACCCTCAGCCCTGGAAGAAGGGGTGTTCAGCACCAGATGCGGGTGCCAGCTCAGGTACACTCAGGTCTGGGCACTTGAGACCAGAGCACTGGGCAGGGTCCACCTCCTAGGGAGCCCCTCATTCACCATACCCTTTGAGGGGAGGAGCACAGTGCCAGGAGCATGCGCCCCTTGCTCAGTCTGCTCCCGAAGCCAACTGGAGGTAAGCAACGTTCAGACGGGGGCCCAGGGTCAGTCCCAGCTCCCGTGATCCAGCCAGCTTGTCCTGGGAGGCCAGGAACTGTGGCCCCACAGTCATCAGGGCCTGGGAGAGGGGCACCGCGGGGGCGAGTGGAGCCACAGTCGGAAAACGGGGAATCGTCTTCAAACACTCTCCCAAGGGCCCGCAAGAAAACTCTCCAAGCCAAAGTGAGTCCTTCGTGCCCATGGGAGCGCCTTTTCCTGGGTAAAAGTGGTTTGGAGACACAGAGGTGGGCCCGGGAGACCGTACAGGGGCTAAAGCGCTTGCCTGGCATGTGGCCGACTTTAGCTTGATCTCCAGCACCCTGTATGGTCTCCAGAGCCTGGCCAGGAGTGACGCCTGAGTGCCTCCAATGCTGGATGAGATGCAACGTTGGTGGTCAGAGAGATTATTCCAGGCCCATGGTGGGCACTAGGGTTCACTTGCACGAGGCAGGAGTCGATCCAATTCTCAGATCTGGTTATTGACATTGTGCTGGAATCCACGTTAAATAGAACTGTGGCTGTTGCGTTTGTGATGACTCTAACAGTTAAAGTAGACGTGGTCCAGGCCTTGAGCATTCTGTCAGCCTCTTCTCTTCATGCTCAAAGGTATGTGGGCATCTTCATTTAGTGTCCTACTGTGAGATGGGGCTGTACATTACTGGCACTGAGCACTGAGAGGAGGAAGCCTTGAGCACCACTGGGTATGGGCACGAAACAAAACAAGAAAGTGGGGCCAGAGAAATAGTACAGAGGGAAAGGCACTTGCCTGGAGTGCAGATATGGCGGCTGCAACACAGGCTTGAATCCCCGCATCACATGTGGTCCACTGAGCACCACCCGTGGGTGCCCCTAGATTCCAGAATTTGACAATAAACTATGTTTATACTCTCCTGGAACAAACCTTGTTTGTTAGTTTTTTGGGTCACACCCAATACCCAGGAATTACTCTGGCAGGGCTCCAGGAACCATATGTGGTGCTGGGGATTGAAGCCCAGGTCTGCCACACCCCACCCACGGCTCCGGCCCTATCCCACCCATTCTTCCCTGGGGATTAAGACTTCCCAGCTAAGTCTTTACATGTGTGGAATCTGTACTTGCTACAGTGTCCAGTTTTGCACAATGCCCCGTAGATTCATATTATTCCGGGGAACAGTTTCTCCAGTAAACTCATCAACACATAGAGGTTGGCCGATGATGTAGGTATAGGTTTTTTAGGGCCAGAGATATAGTATAAGGATTAAGGTACTTGCACTACACACAGCCAACCTTGGCTCAATCCATGGCACCACATATGGTCCCCTGAGCACCTCCAGAAGAAGAAAGCTCTGAGCACCACTGGGTGTGGCCACAAGACAAAACAAAGTGGAGCTAGAGAGATAGTATAGGAGAAAAGGCACTTGCCTTGAATGCAGATACGGCGGCTACAACACAGGCTCGAATACCCTGAGCACCATCAGGAGTGATTCTTGAGCACTGTCAGGTGTGACTGCCAAGTCAAAATACAATCACACAACTTCTAACTGAACTCGGAGCTTATTGAGTTCTCTCCTTAAGAGTCCTGCTGGGGGCTGGAGAGAGAGCACAGCGGGTAGGTTGTTTGTCTTGCACGTGGCCGACCCGGGTTTGATTCCCAGCATCCCATATGGTCCTCTGAGCACCGCCAGGAGTAACTCCTGAGTGCAGAGCCAGGAGGAACCCCTGTGCATTGCTAGGTGTGACCCAAAAAGCAAAAAAAAAAAAAGTTCTGCTGGAACCTTAACTGGTACCCTAAGTCTAGGAAGGCTGACTTGTCACTGGGGAGGAGGGTTGTGATGCAGTTTCCTAAGGGTTGGGGGCGAGCTTTGGGGAGGGAGGGTGGATGAGAAGCAGGGCTGGGAGGACTGGTTGTTATGAGCAGAGGCAACCGAGATGTGTGCACTTGTGTGGTTCCTGCACAGCACTGGGTGGGGGTGCAGAGTGAGCTCATCTCAGCTAAAATTTGGCAGGGCGGGCTGGGCAACACTCGCCTCAGCTTGGGGGTCTAAAGCACCCTTCTCTGGGCTCACAAGGACAGCTGGAGGCCATGATCTCCTCCATCTGCACTGAGGAACCGTCCACACTGAACAGAGACAACCCGGGGAGCTGAAGCCCACAGAGACACGGGCAGCCCGGGTCGCTCACCCGGTCAGGGGCCGGGGGTGAGGAATGATGGGGCTGAAAGCGGCGATGCCAAGACTCTGCCCTGTGACCCCTATACCATGAGACCTGAGGATGTGGGGGTGCAGCTGAAGAAAATGGGAGCAGAAACCTTGGGGAGCCCCTCCAGGCTGGCACGACCCTCACTAGACCCGAAATCAGGCTTCGGGAAGATGGAGCGTTGCTGTATTCTTTCCTTACCAAGGTCTGCGCCTACAGCCACTCATTCCTCTGTGAGCGACAAAGGAGTCGGCTGATGGATCTCTCAGGGACAAGGGGCCGCGTCCTCTCCACTCACCCCAACAAACACCCCACTGCAAGGCAGGCTTGTCCTTTGGTTCGTTTCCTCCTCAGAGCCCCGGAGAGCAGCTCTCTACGGAGTCACAGGATGGTTCCCGCCTGACGGGAATCGGGGCCCCATTGCGCTTGGTGCTATTAGCACTTGACCGTCCTAGCGCCAACTGAAACCTGCCCAGATAAAAGGGCCTGAGCACTGGGTTTGCCTTGGGATCTTTATTTCTTTCTTCAATGCAGCACACAATCTTTTACAAGAATTTGAGAAAAAAAGGTCTGTCTTAGTGAGATATGGGAAAAGGATCTGACAAAAAGTTGAAAAAAAATTATAAAAAGGCAGGCTGGAGAGATAATATGGGGCATGTCATGGCTCATGCCTTGCATGGGACTGACCCTAATTAGATCCCTGGCACCCCATGTGGTTCCCTGAAAGAAGAGCCAGGAGCAAGCCCTGAGCACTGCTAGGTGTGGCCGCTCCCCCTCCTCCGAATAAAAGCAGAGTTCCCATGCTGAGCCCCTGGAAAGGAGGGAGGTGACTTCCGAGTGGGAGCCGAGCCTGGGTTCCTCTGGACACTCCCTCTCCTGGGACCCCTTTGCCCTTCTTACTGAGTCATGGCAGAGAGATAGAATTTTATTTCTTAATAAAGATGAAATTATTCCAAAGAAAAAAACTCTTCCTCTGTTGGTTACCCGGGCAGTCATTTCATTTTGATTTGCTAATGCCCTGCATCCACCTGGAAGGGGTCTACAGCCTCACCAAGCAACGCCGCAGAGAAGATTGCTCACACGCCTCAGGGTGCCTACTTGGCAGGTAGGACAGATGATTGCTGGGTGCCCATTGCACTTTTAATGCCACCAAACGGGCTGGAGAGATGGACAGGGTGGCCTGCCTGCCTTCGTACCATAGATCCAGGCTCGGTATCCTTGGCACCGCCTATGAGTGCAGAATCAGGAGTGATCTCTGAGCACAGAGCCCTGAGCATCAACAGTACCTCTCTGAGAAACCATCACCACCACCGCCACCAAAACCATCACGAACTGTTTATCCTACACACGAAATTCAAACCACAGAGGAGACACAGCATCTTCTGCAGTACCCACATCCGTTTTAAAGCCCAAGTTTTTGTTGAAAGAAGCTACTTCAAGGTTACCCCATCAGCACTTTCTTTAAACCCTCTTCACTAATGTCGTGTACGTGAATTTGGCCAACCTAGATAGAAATCCAATCCCTGTTTATCTGAGGCGTGTTTCCCCCACCTGCTGTAACTTTTCATGCATAAAAACGCCATCACCTTTTTCATTCAGATTGCTGGAGCTGTTATGACTGACTTTCCCCAGACCCCAACAGTATTTTGGACCTCGCCATGAACAGCTTCGGAAGGAATGAGCCGGGCCGGGCTCTTTAATATGAACTGTATGAACCTAACAAAAGAAGAAGCAATAAAGCGCCCCACACTGCTCCTTCATAAGTGTATGCATGGCACATCGGCTGCATCCTGATTAACGACATTCTATTTTAGCACCAGACATCTTCTAATGAGAAAATGGTAAGTTCCCCAAATGGGACGATAGGCGGATGCAGAATGGAAAACACCAATAATCTTTGTGGATAGGGTGCCCCCAAACGTGAGCCTCTGAATGGTTTCTTCTTCCTTTCTTTCACCCTGCTTTCTTTCGAATCGATCACTCAAGACACAGACTCTCAGGACTTACTACAGGCAAGGTGCAGTATAATCTCAGTGCGAAAGCGGGAGCTAATGTATGCAGCTGGTTCGTGTTCAAAGGTGGTGTCTTGAAGCCAGGTGGATTCATTCATTATCTCCACAAACCACCCAGGCTGCCTTGTTCAGATGCAGGGAATGTAGATTTGAGCAAATTTTCACGGTTGACAGGAAGGGCTTAGGGCTAGCATCGTCTGTGAAGAGCTGGCGGTGGAAAGGATCTGAATGCAGTCATTTCTGCCAGCGCTCAGCACACAGGTATAATACACCAGCACACAAAGGGAATTCCTGAGTTGCCCAGAAATAACCATGCCAAACACAGAGCTGCCTTTTTCAGGGGGGATACTGCATCGTCGTTGATATTTTTAAAACCGTGAGCTTCCACATCAGAAAAAAAATGATTTCCAGACCACTGAATGGATGACTTATGTAAAAATCAAACGGGGGGGGGATAGAGAGAGGGAGAGAGGGGGAGGGAGAGGAAGAGGGAAGGAGGGAGAGCTCACGCGTATGTTCAGCACATAGGCCCAGGTTCCATGGTCTCAGTATGACTGGGAACCACCCCCAAACTCCCTGTACCCCAGCACCAGGCTGGAAGGAAGCCCCACGCGCCCTGGATGCCGCCCCCCCAAACAAAAAGCAAAACAAACTTCAAGAGCCCAGTTGCTATCCCTGGATATGTTCAAGTGAAGGGAGACACATGAACTCCTATGGCGGGAGTAGAAACCGATGAATAAAACATGCTTTGGATCCCGAGGGAGCGTCTGGGTTCGTGGAGGGTCCGAACTTTCTACTCTGCTGACACCACCTTCTGGCATCGCTCCGACAGATGCTGCCACAGGCGTGGCAACACCACCCAACCCTCTGCAGAGAAGGGTGCCCCACACACGCCACTTTAATTTTGTTTATTTATTTTGGGGGTACTGGGCCACACCTGGCAGTGCTCAGACTCTTACTCCTACTCCCGGCTCTGTGTTTAGAAATCACTCGTGGAGGGCTTGGGGGACCAAACCTGGGTCGACCGCATGCAAGGCAAGTGATCTACCTTGTCTTATCATCTCTCTGGCCTCAGAGACACCGTTTTTAAACACAAAGTTTTACACACACACACACACACACACACACACACACACACACACACACTTTAAATGAAAAGTTTTCCAGCAACTACAAATAGTATCAGCCCCTGTGACGGCAACAGAAGAGCGCCAGTGTTCTGAGGAACTGGGGGTTTCCCACTTGGGGATCCGGATAGATTTTTCTCCCTGTGGGAGAGCAGTTCCTCCTCCATGCCTTCTTTCACTGCGAACACCCCATGCAGGGGAGGTGCCCAAGGTCACCAGCAAGGGAGAGGTCAGCACCCGGCCTGGGTCCTGAACCCCGGAAGACCCCATTTCTGCGGCAGGAACCATTGACTCCCCAGCAAGCCTCAATGATAAAATGGGTCCCAGACCCAGTGTAACGGCCAGCGGTGGGGGGCCCAGGGACCCTCTTGCCACCCAGTGTGCTGCTCAGAGGCCAGATCTCAGCAGAAGAGAACCAGCCTGACTTAGGACTGAGAGCTTTCAGCACAGTGAAAACTACCCCTTGACCCCCCCAAATACTCAGTGGGGGCACAGACAGAAAAACACTGAGACAGCAAAGCACCCAGTGCCAGAGACAGGTGGGGTGGTGGAGCACTGCCCTCTGCCCTCTTTCTGGCTGGAAGAAGGACCAACGGGCCAGTCAGGAGACATTTTGGCTTTTATAGCCCTGCCTGGAGAAAGGGCTGCAAACCAATTGAACTGTCTCTTGGCAACGAGGTGCGGCCATGGGTGCATTTGCTATTTCCTACTCGGGACAGTGCTTCTAAGACTCGAGGTGTGTGAGCTGATTCAAATTCTCTGAAAGCCTGACCGAGTCCTGCGGCCCCCCACTGTGAGGTGAGGCACTCAGCAGGCCCCGGGCAGAGGGGCCCAGTCTGGAGGGGTGGGTGGAGGTGGCAGGGGTGTCAATGGGGGCAGACACATCCCTGGGGCCACCCATTTCCACGCATCCCTCCCACCACCCCGCCCCCTCAAAGCACCCCAGGCCTGGCTTTCCCCACGGCCTCATGCTGCATCCACCCCAGGGCCAGACACAGCAGCAAGGATAGTCCTGCTCAGGCCCATGTGAGGCCATAGAAACGGGAGACCCATTTCCACCATGCTGGCTCCAGGCTGGTCATTGGGAGAGAGGCCCCCTCCTCCAGGCAGCCTCCTTGCTTCAACCTATGGTTCAGACTCTCGGGCCCCGAGGCCTTGGCACGAGTAGCCAGGGATCCACCACTGTCCTTACAGGAGCCAGAGGACACAAATCCTGCTTGTGGGGACCCCAGGGAACGAGCAAACACGGGTGCCCCCCCCAGCCCAGGGGTTTGCACCCCTTCCCTACATGGGGTCAACTCTGGGTCTCCACATCTCTGCGTTCCTGGATGGAGACGAATGACTTGGCTCTCTGCAAGAGCAGCAGAGATGTGTCCTCTGGGGCCCGAGACCAGGGGTGTTCAACCGTGGGTTCCCCGGCACAGAAGGCCATGGCTCTGGATTCTCCATGCCGTCCACCGGCTGAGAGCAATGCGTCTCATCCAGCCGGAAGCACCCGGTTCCAGGAACTTGTCCCGGGAAGGGCGGGGCTGGCTTCCGCAGAGGGAAGTGGCTTGCTTGGGCAGCCTGACGGTCCAAGAGTGACTGAACTGCACCGAGATCCAGGCGAGGATGGGCTTCGTCGGGTAGAACGAGCGCTGAGGAGTGACTAGGGTGGGAGGGGCACTTGCCCTGCACGCAGCCAACCTGGGTTCAATCCCTGGTAAAGCCCAGACGGTTCCCTGAGCACTGCCCAGAGTGATCCCTAAGCGCGAAGCCAGGCGTGGGCCCCGAACCAAAACCAACCAGAAAACCACATACAACAACAAAGATGTGAAACACTCTGGGGACCAGGTTGGTCAGCGCGCGGCAGGGTGCTGCTGTGGCCAGAGGAAAGCCACGCCCCCCTGTCGGCAGCTGCCTTGGGGGGTGCAAGAGAGATGCCCTGGGTCGCATGCCACATGTTCTAGGAGGCGCTTTGATGGCCCCGTCGAAAATTACATTTAAAAACACAAATTCCCTGGGACTCCAGCTCCCAGGCCGGCCTGGAGGACGCGCACAGACACTTCGATTTGTCCCCAGGGCCTTGTTCAAAAACCGCTGTTCAGTGCGCTGACATTTAAAAATATATCAAGCCGTGGCTTGTCGGAAACTCTAGGGATCAGACTGGGGGACGGACGCGGCCGTTCTCTGAAGCCCGCGTCTGGATTCCCGGGGCTAATGTTCTCCTCTGGGGAGGCTAACCTTTCCCTCCAGGGGGAACGGAAGGTGCCAAAGAGGGGGGCCAGACGCGACCACTGTGGGTGGAGAGCCCCTCAGCTCGGTGACGTGTGTGTTTGGGTCTCGGTCCCAGACCTGGGACTCAAGAGGCTTGAGATTCAGCTCTTCCTAAATTCCCGTGAGGGAGTGAGCCCAGGCGGGGCCCCAGATGCTCAGATACATGGCCCGTTGCTTCATGGGTGTGCCCTGCAGCTGGTGAGTGCCCTGCTGTCTGCTCAACACAGCCACATACACAGATTCTCTCCCATCACCCCGTGACTCCTTGGCAAGCGCCATCCCTGCCCATGTCCTGCCTGTCGCATGGAGGCTTCACGATGCTGCTCCAGTCAATGACACGCGTGACTTGGGAGCCTCGAGGGTCCACCAAGAAGCACCCAGGACGCAGGCCGATGCCAATGCCAATGCCCCTCTTGCTCACTCTAGCTGCCAGTTTGAAGATTCAATTTGTTGAAGAGGCCACAAGGCGAGGTGTGTGTGCCAGTGTGAGTTTGTACCATGGAGAGTCATGTGTCTGGATGGGGGGAGGGGGGTGTGAGAGAAAGAGGAGCAGAGACACAGACACACACAAAGAGAGACAGAGACAGAGCAAGACAGAGACCCTGCCAATGCTTATGTCCAGAGCTATAACCCAAGTGGTTGATAAAATCGGTGTAGATAACCCTAGTATGTTTTCTAATAGTTCTTAGGAGTAATCATGATATATTCCAAGGAAAAACTTTCTTTTTTTTTTAAATCCATAAGTTTCTTTGTAAAAGAGATTAGAAGGTAGAGAACCAGTTAATGGAAATCACGTTTTCTGCTTGATTTTTTAGTGAAAATTCTAATTTTTAAAAGCTCAGTCAAAATAGAAAAGGAGTCTCCCCCTGCTGTCCCCGTTAATAATAAAATAATAATAAAGGTGTGAAGTGATGGATGTGTTAATTAACTAGACGGTGTGAGAGGGGAGAGCCCCTTCTCGATAAGCCTGTGTATGACAGCATCAGGATGTACACTTTAAATATCTTCCATTTTAGAGGTCAATTATGCCTCCATAAAGCCAAAATAAAACAAAACCCTAGACAAAACAAAACCAATAAAGGGCCAAGGTTAACCTGACCTGTGCTGCTTACAAATGCTTGGAATTTTGGGTTTTATTTTTCTCTTCGGCAGCTCCGGCTCACCTCACTGCTATTTAGAGCTAGGTCAGTGGCTGCCGCACAGACTCTGCATGCAAGGGCCCGGGTTCGATTCCCCAGCACCATCTGGTCATCCAAGGACTACCAAGGACAAAGCCAGGAGTGGTCCCTGAGCACTGCCAGGTGTGACCCCCCCCAACCAAATAATGGTCACAACAAAAATTCACTGTAACGGTGTCCTGAGTGTTGGGGTCAGGAGGCATGGGACTGCAAGGCCTGGGACGGGGGCCAGTCCTTCTGCTCAAGGGTGGGGGCTTGAAGGTGCCCCCTGGCGGGCAGGGCTGGCAGCTGTTAGGAAGGGAGTGAGAATGAGCCCCCACCCCCCCGCCTGCTCCTTCAAAGTGGGGCGGTCCAGTCCGGTGATAGGAGGATCCAGGTTGGTCAGCCCGGTGCTGCTTGCCTGGAGAAGGATTCTTTTTCTGGAAAATTCCTTTCCAAGAAGCTGTCGGGGGTGCGTCGGCTGGCAAGCCCAAGAAGGCAGCTCTTGGCATAAAGATCAGCTGATCGGCACTGCCCAACCCTCCAACCTCGTCCCTGTCCTCAGAGTGGGGGGCACCCTGCAGAGCCCACCCTAAGCCCCCTGCCCTGGGGGGGCCTCAAGAGAAAACATGTCTTCCAGCTAGGAAAGGGGTGCAGATATGATGGCCCTCAGACACTCTGGAAGCTTCTGCCCTGACAATGGCCAAGATCCTGGCCTTGGGGTGCTCTGACTAGAGACGAGGCACGGGTGTTCAGGGCACCCAAGGGGGGGCACTGCACACCTCGAAACCCGCCTGCAGACACCAAGTAGAAGTTGCAAGAGGTGGGGCAGGAGCAATAGCACAGCGGGTAGGGCTTTTGCCTTGCACGCGGCCGACCCGGGTTCGGTTCCCAGCATCCCATAGGGTCCCCTGAGCACCGCCAGGGGTAATTCCTGAGTGCAGAGCCAGGAGTAAGTAACCCTTGTGCATTGCCGGGTGTGACACCCCGCCCCCCCAAAAAAAGCCGCAGGAGGCAAGGCCCAGCAATAGGAGGGGGGGAGGGAGGGATGAGGAAGCTCTTGCTGCGCGCTCCCACGTCAACTCAGTCACTCCCTCCTTCTGCTGCCCGGACCATGCTCCAGGCTCAGAGAGGCCAATTCACTTGCCCAACTCACACAGCTCTAAAGGGAAAAGGGAAGTTAGGGACCACAGCCAATCCCAACTGGCTGGAGAAGTACATACAACCGAGACTGGGGAAGAACCCCAAAGAGTTGGAAGGTGGAAGGTGAGGGAGACTGGGGAGGCCGGTATGTGGGGCCTGGAGATGCCCCTTTATCAGGGCCGGAGCGGGGGTACAGCAAACTATCTGGGCAGCGGCCAGCCCCGTGCACACGGTCACTCCTGTCTCAAGCCCCGCTCCGGCTCAGCCAACGGCATGGCCCTGGCAGAAAACTTTCCTTTCTTCCCTTTCTTGTCCGGGCCATCTTTACGTTTCCCGCACTAAATTGTTATGATCAGACACTTGCACATTTCCTAAACTCCCGAATCACCGAATAATTGTGAGTTGTTTTCTTGTTGTTGTTTGGCATCGTTTGCTAATCCTCCGCTAAAACGTTCTTCCACCCCGCAGCCAGAGAAGAGCCCGCAATTACGACACGACGACGCGGGAGCTGGCGAAGCTCATTACCATCCCCGTGACTGACACGGAGGCTCATTAATTAGGCATTCGGAGCAGAAGTATGGATGTATAAATTAGCATCTACTCACCATTTAAACGGCGAGAGATTTTTCATATCTGAATATTAACGATGTTGGAAAATTACTAAGTTTTTTCCTGAGTGAATTCCACAAACAATACTCCGCTGTGGTAGCAAGTACAAAAGGGAGAACGAGGCGGCTCCAGGCGCTGCCCCGGCCGTGGGGAGTGGGGCGAGGCGGGAGGAGTTGGGGGCTGAGCGTCGCTTGCCGGGAGCTGGGGCCGTGTCTTTCCCTTGAGGAGGCTCGGGCAGAGGTCCACCACTGACTTTCAGGACCCGGGGGGCTTCCACTCGTGGGGTCTCTGTGTCCTGACTGCGTGGGGTGGGGGAGGGGCTCTGGAGCAGGGAGGGTCCCTGCAAGGTCAGGGACCACTTTTGAGGATTAGGAGTCATGTGGGGAAGAAAAGACACACATCATCTACAGAAGCCACAGAAAGTGGCCACGGAAGCCGGCCACAGAAGGCAGAGGATAAAACGGCCAGAGAGAGAGTCCATGAGGCAAAGACTCTTGCCACATACAGCTGTGGCGGCACCCCTGGTTCCAATTCTGGCACCACATGTGGGCCCTTGAGTACTTAGTGGTCCCGAGCACTGTTGGCTCCAAGGCAAAACACCACAGATCAGCTCAAAGGAAGGAGAGATGTCCACAGGATGGGGCGCTACGAGGAGCCATGCCGGGGCAGAATGAGCGCTTGGACTCTAAAAGCGTCAGGAAGGAAGGAGAGGAAGTCAATGGGGGCGGGAGTCCCCTTGAACTGGAGGCGAAGATTAATGGGACTTTGGTAGGTTTGGGGAGAGAACGCATGTTTGAAGACAGGTGAACATGACTCCTAGAACACACTGAAGGTTGGAAGCTGAAGTCACAGCATTAAGAAGCATGAAAGAAGAGGATGTTTGGGGGGAATCCCTGTGGAAGAAGCACTGTTGAACAGAACGTGAAGGAGGGAGAGAAGAGGGGATTGAGCAGAGTCGGGGGCACGGAGAAGCTGGAGTTGAGTTTATGGCTCTTCATCCACGGTTCCGAAAACTTCTATGTGTATGGCTGGCCAATGGTACCCCAAACCCATGTGTGCAGGCATGCAAAGGAGCCATCATGCCATGGGTCCCGGAAGGCAGAGTCCTCCATGTAGGGGAGCACCGTGATGGTCCACGACTGCCCCTGGGGTCTGTGACAGCGCCCCTCATGGCATGGCGGGGCTATCCTCACTGGGCCAGATCTGTGCCAGCGTAGCTGTATTCTCCGTGTCTCTCCTGGGGATAGCTGGAATGTGCAGCTCCTGAGCCATTTGTTTCTGGGGCAGCTCGCTGGCAGGTGTGGGGACCACACACAGTGGTTTCTTCAGGCTTCAGCTACACCCGAGCTCACCCACCACCTGAGCTTCGCTGCTGTGGCTTTTACTGAAGGCACTGAGAGAATCCTTCTCTTAAAGGGAAACAGCCACAGGGCCTCTTGCAGGTGAGGCAAGACATCAGAGGCCTGCCACTTGGGGTCCGGAGAAGCCCAGAGCATGGGAGCCAGGTTGCTGGCTGCTTCCAGCGGAAATCCTCACTCAGAGGCATCCACGGCACGTGGGGCCCTGACACACCGCCTGGGAGAGGTCGGGGGTCGGATCTGTCACCTCCAGCTTCTGTGCTGTAGAAAAGGGATGTGTGACTAAGGCCAGATTTCATGTGTGCTCAAGGAATAATACAGCTCGGTGGACTCAACAACCCAAGAAGAGATGGCCCCAGGGGCAGAGTTGAGGAAAGAGACTTGTCTGATGACCCAGAGATGGACAATAAGCAGAGAGAAGGCCCAGAGTATTCTTGGCTCACAGACCCGAGGACGCCCTCACAGAGAACAAAGGCTCTCCAGAGCATGCAGTTAAAGAAACTCATGCGCAAGGCGGGGGAGATGTCTGTGGGCGCGACCACTCAGGAAAACAGGATACAAACAGGGAAAAGTGATCATCTCAAGAAAAATGTCTCTCTAATTTCAGAGCGAGAGGGTGGCTTCTTCCAGAAGCCAGAGACACCACACAGGCCCTCGCAGATTCACTTCCGGGTCACACTCTGAAAAGACAAAGACACCAACACAAAAGCCATGTTCATGTGGCAGCTCACTGCAGCACAATTTACAAAAGCTAAGACGTGGGACCAAAGAGCCTGTGGCCAGAGGGATGCTGGATGAAGAAGATGTGGAACATCCAGACCACGGAATATAAGCCACTTATTTTTGACACTTGCAATGCCGTGCAAGGAGCTGGGGGAATTAGGCAGAGTGAAGTCAGAAGGAAAAAGATAACACTGGGTGTCTTCATCCATGTGTGTCATAATGAGTGAATGGGCAAACGGAAACAAAAATGCCCCAGTGGACAGAGGCCACAGAAGAAGTGAGGTTACTGAGCCAGAAAGATAGTACAGCGGGTAGGACATTTGCCTTGCACACGGCTGACCTGGGTTCGATTCCCGGCATCTCATGGGGTCCCCCAGGCACTGCCAGGAGTAATTTCTGAGTGCAGAACCAGGAGTAACCCCTGAGCATCGCTGGGTGTGGCCCAAAAAGCAAAAAAAAAAAAAGAGGAAGTGAGTTACCTGAGGGGAAGGGTGGTGGTGAGCACAAAGGTGGAGAACTGTGTTGGCAAATCCAGTTGGGGGGCTCTCCCTGTGACCAGCTGGTGTTTTCCTGAGCACATGGGCCCTTCCTGGTTTTAGCTCTTGGCAGGTACAAAAGTTTCTGGGTTCCACGACCCACAAACGCATTAAACTGGAGGAGCACGGACTGTTTCCGAAGAATCAGTCCTCGAGGACACAACAGCTGGCCTCTCTCGGGTCCCGACTTCTTTGGGGGATGAAGGAGTATCCTGACTTAGTCTAAACACCCCATTTCCTAATGGAAATTTCCAGGCCAGTAAGTAGGGCCCAGGATGATCCCAATGAGAACGATTCTTTGTTCTCAGACCATTATACTGGCCAATACTTAATGGCTAAGCCACCGACTAAGGTCAGGTTTTCTCCTGCCCCGACCCCGGCACGTGGGACACAGGCCGATGTGGAGCAGATTGTGAGGGAGCTGAGGGGGCACCCCAGAGATTCCAGAACACTCTGGCCCCAGAACTCAGAGGGGAGGACAGATCATACCACCAGGGACACATCCAGAGGAAGCGAGGTATGTGTGTGTGTGTGTGTGTGTGTGTGTGTGTGTGTGCATGCATCTGTGTGTGTGCAGGGGTGTCTTACAGAAAACGGGGGCATTACCCGAGCTTTAAAAGCTGAAAGTGTGAATCTTAGAAGAATACAAACAGGGAAAAGTGATCATCTCAAGAAAAATGTCTCTAATTTCATAGAGCGAGAGGGCGCCTACAACCATGCGGTCCTTAAAAAAAGACGGTGGGCCGGCTGCGGTCAGTGGCTGCCCGTGACCTATTAGATAGGAAGAAGCCTCTTTCCTCGGCGGTCTCCTGACACAGACCCCAATTTCCAGGCGTGGGCTCCGCCGTGACAACCAGGCGGGGCTGGGAACGCTTCGCAGAATGAGATGCTCAGAGTCCAACCTACGGAGACGCGTCCCAATTTAGGCCACGGCAAGAAAATGACAGGGTGGCCGCAGAGACGAGTTGAAAATGAGGACAAACTTCACTTTGGGCCTCTCTCGCCTCTAAGAGCGAGGAGCTGAGGAGGAGGGAAGTGAAGGGAGGGAAGACAAGAGCAGAAGGAAGGTGGAGGGCGAAATCCCAAGCCTGCCTTTCTGTCCCTGGGTCCCTGGGACACGCCTGGCTCCCTGTCGTCTGTGAACGGAGTGGGGGCCTGGCAAGGCCCCGGGAGGAAACCAGAGGGACGAGGATCCGGATCATGGTAGCGGATGAGAGAATGTGGATGCGACCCACTTCCCCGAGCCAGACCCATCACAAGTCCCATCCGTGAGCATCACTAAGATGCCCAGCTCTCGAGGTGGGCCTGAGGCATCCCAAGCCTCTCCACGGCCACGGAATAACCACCCTCCTCCCCAGAGAGGGCTGCGGGGCCCACACAGCCTGGCTCTCCTGCCTCTGCCATTTCATCCCTCTGCTTCCGCAAAGCAAACACACCGCCAGGTTACCTTCTCTTCAAGATGATTCTTGATCGAGAGTTTTGTTTGTCAGGAGAGAATTCCCTCGAGGAATTCCAGGCTTGCCGGGTAGAAAAGGAATTACTCCTGCTCTTCCGCCAAAAAAGGGTTTCTTTTCATGCAAACATCTGTTTCCAGAAGCCTCCAGGGGGTACACACTTGACTACCAACTCACGAGCTGGTGCTCAGGCTCAGCCAGAGCTGAGTGGGGGAGAAATCAGTCCAAGGCCATGGGCCTCGAAACCCCACCCACCCCTCACCCCTCCAAGATCCAGGTACCCCTTTTGCCAAACTTTCCCGAAAGAGTCACTTCCTGGCTTCCTGGGAGTAGCTGATCTGATATACCTGAATTTTGGAATGTGTCTTACATAAGAGCAGGAGGGAAAAAAAAAGGCATTTCAGGGCTGGAGCAATGGTACAGCAGGTAGGGCATTTTGCCTTGCACATGGCTGACCCAGGTTCAATTCCCAGCATCCCATATGGTCCCTCGAGCACCGCAAGGAGTAATTC
>JAOXYA010231057.1:0-19828 GCA_028565675.1 Sorex palustris | reverse complement strand
AAGGAAGGAAGGAAGGAAGGAAGAAAGGAAGGAAGGGATGGAGGGAGGGAGGGAGGGAGGGAGAAGGGGGGAGCACTTCTGGTGGGAGGTCCTGGGGTCCATGCCCAGCGCCTTAGTTAATAAGTGTTTAATTAGCTGAGGCTGGAGAGAGAGCACAGCAGGTAAGGCGCTGGCCTTGCATGTGGCTACCTGGGTTTGGCCAGGAGTGATCCTTGAGCACAAAGCCAGGAATAAGCTGTGAGCAAAGCCAGGTGCGGCCCCAAACCAAACCAAAGGAAATTTAATTACCTGAAATTAATTAAAGTTTGTTCACTTTGGGTAAGTGCAGATATGCCGAGATAGATCTGCGGGGCATCCCTGTCCTGTCTGCTGGAGGTGGAGGAAAGGCAGAGCTTTAGCTGATGCCACTGCTCTGTCTGCCTCTGTCTCTGTCTCTGTCTCTGTGTGTCTCTGTCTCTGACTTGCTGAACTCTCAGATCTCAGTTGGGTGGGAGAGGGGTGCCGGGGGGGAAATGGGGTGATTGAACGTGGCAGGGGGGATGGACCCAACTTTTCCAGAAAGCCAACGCTTGAGGCTACAGACTGAGGACACCCTTTGAGGGGAGACGGTCCCCCCTGCTTTCCTATGCCTGGCACTCCCTGTGCTTGGCACCGAGGAAAAGTGGTGAAGCTGAGTCAGGTGCCAGGGACCCCCTCCCTCTGAGACAGACTCCCAGATGTGACGTCAGTGTCGAGTCTTGAGAGCAGGAGATGGCAGGGGCCAGGCCACCGAGGTGACCCCAGCATTCTGGAATAATGGCCTCGGGGGGCTGGTTTCTGAACCACACTCTGTGATGCTTCGGGCTTACCACTGGCTCTGTGCCCAGGGATCACTCCTGGCAGTGCTTAGGGGACCCGATGGGGTGCCGGGAGTCGAACCCGGCTCAGCTGCGTGCAAGGCAGACTCCCTCCCCACAATTCTATGGTTCCTTCTCCAGAGAAAGCAGGAACAGAGCTTAGGCTTGGTGGGCAGATGGTCCCGGTATCAGAGCTACCAGGCCACCTCCTGGCCCAGCAGGAAAATGGGACAGCCAAGGTCTCAGACACGCTGCTGGGGAGCAGGCGTGGAAGGCAAGGGGCCTGTCCCCTCTGGCTGGGCCCCACATGCTCAGACAGCCCCGCACCCAGACTATTCTGGACTCCCGACCCCACCCCCAGCTCCCTTAGTACCAACTTCCTCTGCCTTGTTTTTTGGTGCAGTTAAAACACACAGGGAGTGGGAGGAATTGTCTTGGACCAGGTTTAAGTTGTCCTCCATGGTCTCTCCCCTGCCCTCTAAGGCAGGGTTGGGGGGACTGAGGCTGGTTGGGTGTGGCCTGGGTTGACCATGGGCGTGTCTGGACCCTCCTGTTTCCTACAGACCCCTGCCGAAACCACAGGAAGTGCACTGGGACCCACTGCCGCTGCCTCTACTGCTTCAAGGGGAAGCAGTGTGAGAACCTGCTCTGCGAGAATGGAAGCCACTGGATCGAGGAACAGTGTGTGTGCCCCAACCTCTACAAGGGCCCCGGCTTCGAGGATGTTGTCGGGAACGTCCCGCTGCCACTGCGTGCGTGAGCCACGAGCATGAGGGTGGGGGTGGGAGGGGGTGGGGGAGGGCGCTGGGCTCACCCCAGGTGCTCTTGTCTGACCCGCAGCAACCCCCGAGATTGTGGAGGCCCAAGTAGAAGTGACCTTGAAGGTGCAGGAGTCATTCTCCAAAAAACTAAAAGACAAGAATTTTTTCCACACGCTCAACGAGACATTCACCAATCAGGTGAGCCAGAGAGCAGAGAGCATCAGGCGGGGAAGGTCATCCTCCTGCTGGGCTGAGCGCTGTCCACCCACCTCAGGGCTGGCCAGGGAGGAGGAGCTGCTAGGGGGTGGGGGGCAAGGCCAGGGCCGGGGTCAGGGATAGGGATGGGGTCAGGGACAAACGGGGTCAGGGATACGGACGGGGTCAGAAATGAGGTCAAGGGTCAGGCCAGAGACACGAAAAGAGCAGGGTGAGGGCCAGGGACAGTAGCGGCAGTGCCCTGGGATTCTGAGGTTGGGCCTCTAAAATAACACCCCCCACCCTACAGATGGATGTTATTTATAAAGGAATCTGTGGGTACAAAGGAATCAGAATTCTACAATTATCGTGAGTGCCTGGGCTGGGAAGGGTGGGTAGGGGAGCGTGGCAGGCGACACTGTCTCCAAGGGGTCACCACAGAGCTCTCAGGGGCTCCCCCCATGAGGTCCCTTCTTGGGTGCCCTTCCCACCACAGGTCTTTGCCTTGGACCGTGAACAGCTGGTACCCCCTCCTGAGCACAGAACCCAACCAGACCCGTTTCGGCTCCTCCCCCAGCACTGATGGGAAAATGAGGTCCTGGGGGATCAAGTCTGCTCCTAGTTACTCACTGCGGAGAAAATTCCCAGGGCCTTCCACCTCCTGGAGCAGGGACAAAAAATGGGTTGAGCTTGGGGCACACCATGAGGTGAGCACCAGGAATGTGGAAGGTGGAATACAGGGGACCCTGGGGACCTGCAAGGACAGTTACCAAACCCAGGGCCAGTGGAATATCTGCACTCTGGGAAAGTGTTGGGCCACACCCAGGGGTGCTCAGGACTTACTCTTGGCTCTGCACCAGGGAATCGCCACAAACGGGGCTGGGGACTGAACCCGGATCAGTCTCGTTGAGGCAAAGAGCCTTGATGTCTGTCCCCGCCCTCGGGCCGCCTCTGTGCCAGTGTCAGTCTCACCGACGCCCCCCCACCACCACCACCGGACCCATGCAGTGACTCAATAGTCAGGTCCAGGAGTCTGGATGCTCCAGAACCTATTTCCCTGCCCCCCACTCCCCTGCATGTGCTGGGTGAATTTTATCCTTTGAGCAGAGCTGGGAGGGCAGCCCGGGGGAGGGTCTTTTCCTACTGGGAATCAGGAAACCAGGAGGCTGGGTTGGGTTCTGAGTCCCGCAGGTGCGTGTCCCAGAAGCACATGACTAGAGGGCATTTCTGATTCTGCCTCTCCTGGGCCGGAATCTTCCCCTTTCCAGGACCCAGAATTCCTCTTAGAATGGATTCTGTGTTGGGGCTGGAGCAATAGCACAGTGGGTAGGGCATTTGCCTTGCACCCGGCCAACCTGGGTTCAATTCCCAGCATTCCATAAGGTCCCCCGAGCACTGCCAGGAGTAACTCCTGTGTGCATGAGCCAGGACTAACCCCTATGCATTGCTGGGTGTAACCTGAAAATAAAAAAAAAAAAAGAATGGACCCTGTGGTGAATGAGCCTCACGCACACACATACACACACATAAACACACATGCACACACAAGCACACACAGATGCACACGTATGCACAAGCACACACACTCATGTGCACACATGCTCACGCATGCACACACATATGTGTGGTTTGACCCCTCACCACAGGTGCCTGCTACACCTCCCACCCTAAAGGACCCCTAGCCAGCAGCTGCCCCTTCTGCTTGGTTTCATCTAGAGACATTGAGGGACCCTTGTGCCTGACCCCTCCCCCGTTCTGGTGCTTTCCTGAGATTCCCTACAAGCCCCCAACTCACACCCCCACAGACCCTGATGGGAGCCCCCAGGAAGGGTCACGCAAGGGTCTGCAGCCACAGTACAGAGGTCAGGGTCTACCTTGCACCCCATGGGTGGGTCCCCACATCCCCAAAAGTGAGCCCTGACCAGATGTGGCCCAAACCTGCACCCTAATAAAAAGAGAGAAAGAAATCATTCTCCTTCACCCTCATCCCCATCCCTGTCCCCGTCCCAGGAGGGGTTGGGGCAGAACCTGCAGGCCACCCAGGACTCTGCTCTCTGGCAGGCGGAGCAGCGTTGTGGTAAAGCATGAAGCCCTCATTCAGATCCACTTCACGAAAGACTTGGAGGAAGTCTTAAAGAATCTGATGGAGACAGTGAAGGAGATGATCACTAAGGCCAGCACCAGCTGCAAGAGTATGCCCCCGGGTGGTGCGCTGGGCACAAAGGTTCCTTCCAGGGTGCCCCCTGACCAGAGTCTGTGCCCGGGTTCTGGGGGTGGAGCGAGGGGCGGGGCCCTGGCAACAAGGCAGAGGTGACACCTCCACGTGGCCTTTGTCAGGAGATCATCTGTGTTTCACTGAGGACAGCATCAAGGTGAACCAAATCGTCAAAGTCAACTACGACCCTTGCAGTAAGTGACAGGTGGCTGTGGGGGTAGAGGACGCAGTCTGGGAGACTGGGGGAATCGAGGGCGGGCAGTGTGCCCCTAGCCCTGCCTGACCTCCTTCCCTGCAGATAAATGCAAGAAGATGGTTGGGGCAGACCTGGCTGAGTTCTTCTACGCGGAATACAAGGACGAGAAACTGAGCTGCGTCAGCCCCTGCACCCCCGGCTTCAACGACTCGGTGAACTGCAACCAAGGGGAGTGCGTGCTGGAGCGCAGCGGCCCGAAGTGCTAGTAGGTGGCCCTCCCTGCTGGGGCCCAAGCTGGCCACTGGATGTGGGAGGGGCTTCCCCACAGGGCTGGACCAAAGACTAGGAGTGGGCACTCAGGTGTCGCACACATGGCCTGCTTGTTCCAGGTCCTGAGTTCGGTCTCAGCACCACAGCCCCGTCCCCCGGCGCCATGGGGTATGTCCCTGGTGCGCCTCCCCCCACTCCCTGCCTACTGGATACTGAGCCACCAGGAACTGCCCTGGACACACCTCAACTTAGCACCTCCGGGTATACCTTGGCCCCCTTCCCCTCACCCCAGCACCACGGGAACAGAGCTTGTGAAAAATGAAACACACACCTGAGCAAGGTTATTCCCAGAAGGCTTCCTGGAAGAGGCACTCACAAGTGACCGCAGAGAGGGAGAACAAGGGGTATCCAGAGATAAGGGGTATCTCTGAGACAGTGGGGGTTGCTGTGGGGCAGGGATGGTGGAGGGGGTGCCCCTGCAAGCCAGAGAGGCGAGAGAGAGCAATGGTTAACGTTGGCCGGCAGTGGGTCACTGTAGGGGCCCAAGACCTGGGGTATAGCCAGGAGACAGCTCCAGGTTCTGGGGTGCAGAACCCAAAGCCTGTGTACGCCACCGCCTGCCCTGCAGCAGCTGTCGGTTTCCGAGGGCTCTGGCTGGCCTGACCCGGCTTCCTCTCCTCCAGTTGCACAGACACAGACACGCACTGGTACAGTGGGGCCACCTGCGAGAACCGCACCTCCAAGATCCTGGTGTATGGGCTGGTGTCCACAGCTGTGGTGTTCGTGCTGGCGCTGGTGATCATGCTCCTGAGCCTCATGCTGCTTTCTAAGAGGGAAGCCAGAAGGTGGGCACTGCCCCCAGCCCCCGCACCCCACCCCGTCTCGGGCCCCTCTCCAACCCTCATGCCCTCTCTCTGCTGTTTCTGGCCACAGACAAAAGGCCAGAGCGACTCAGATGGAGCACTGGAAAGCTTCAGATGACCTATCAGAACCTGGATCCTTCCAGAATATGGCCTTTGAATCATCTGAAGGTACCTGGGATCCTCTATGACATGAATAAGCAGTTGGGGTGCCCAGGGGCTTCAATGAACCCTTTGGGGCCGCACCTGCTGCTTTAATTTTCACCACTGGCTCCGGGGGGGCCCAGGAGAGAGGATCCCTGGACTCAGCACCCTTGATCTGCTATGAGAACACTAGTTGGGGGTTTCTCCTCACCCCACACATGGGACAGGCTGAGAATATGAGAATAGAGCAGGTGGGGCTCACCCGAGTCTCTGGGCGTGGATTGGTAAGTCTAGGGCTGTGGAAAGCTCTCGGGGAGACTCAAGAGGAGGGAAAAGGTGGCGGGAGAGCAGAGGGCTGAAGGCATTCGCCTGGCATGCGGCCAACCCGGGGTCAGTCTTTGGTTCAGATCCCCCGTACTCCACAGGGATTACAGCTGAGCACAGAGCCAAGAGTAACCCCTGAGCCTTGCTGTGTGGCCTAAACCCCACACCCCCCACAACACACACACACACACACACACACACGTAGGCCCTACTAACTCAGCTTCAAATAACAGAAAGCAAAAAACTGGGTAAGACTGCAGGGGTAAATGAATGGATCCATCAGCACAGAGGCAGGTTTTTTCCAGCATTTTCAGCTTTGCTCCGACAGGAACTTGCCTCCCACCCATCCCCACTATTGCGGAGACATTTGCAGGCTTTCCCCTCCCAGGCTGGGACCCAGACTGGGGGGCGGGCAGATGACCTTTGTCTTCCTCATTTTTGCTTCTGTGGCTCTTTCCCTGATCCAGGACCCCAGTGGGAGATCCCCAGGAACCCCATGAACCACTTCCAGCCCACCGCAAGCCTCGTGCACCCTGGAAATCGGGTGAGACGTGCTTCCCAGGGCTCAGTTCCCTCCTCCCGTGGTAGCCCCTTGGGGTGCTGGGTCAGGCCCTAGTGAGCTAGATAGGGGATCTGCCAGGCCTTCCTGGAAAAGGTCAGGACTTGGAGCAGCAGGTGGGGAAGGGAAGCTGAAGAGCAGAAGAAATCTGCTTTCCTGAGCCCCGGATCTCTAGGGCTAGAACTTTTCTCATCCTCCAAATTATGCCCCTGATGGCCATGTGGTTTAGTTAAACTTTCAAATTCCTGTAAAATTTCAAAATAATCAAACAGACAGGGATGGAGCAATAGCACAGGGGGGAGGGCATTTTCCTTGCACAAGACTGACCTAGTTCCATCCTCGCCATCCCATATGGTCCCTGAGCACCACCAGGAGTGAGTCCTGAGTGCAGAGCTAGGAGTAACCTGAGCATTGCCGGGTGTGACCCAAAAAGTAAAAAAGAAAATTTAAACAATAAATAATTGTATAGGAAACATTTCTCTGCCCCATTGGATCAATGGGGTGAAGACCCTGGGTCAGTTTCCCATCTGTTAATGGTAGATAAATATTACTGTCTCGTGTTCCTTTCCATGGACAGGAGTCCTGGCTTCTGTGCATGGCTACAAGCTCAGCTGAGTTATCTGAAAGTTGGTTTCAAACAAACTTGATTCCTAGTATTCCAACATCCTCCCACCTCCACCAAACATCGCTCTGCCCAATGAGTTTCCTTCTTCCCAGGTATTGCAGCTAATCCAGTACCATTTTCCCAACGAGCTCCAGAACATACCTGATATTTAGAATTGAGGGGAGTGCAGGGGGCCATACACAGTGGTGCTCAGGGCTGACTCCTGGCTCTGCACTCAGGGATCACTTCTGGTGGTGCTTGAGGAATCATATGAGATGTCAGGATGGAACCCAGGTTGGTCGCATGCGAGGTAAATTCCCTCCCTGCTGTACTATCACTCCAGCCTCAATATAAAGGATCAAGAGACCAGCTCCAAGATACCATAAGAAAGTATGGTGACCTTGGAACATTTCTTGAGATAACCATCCTAGGCTCCTTGAAAAATCAAGGGGCAGAGACAGCATAGATAAGTATTGAATCCTGATCATAGATAAGTATGGCCAAAAGGGGGGAAAGGAAGAAAGGGGGGAAAATGAAGAAAAAATTATCTTTATTGTCTCTGTACTGACAATGAATTCTAGACATTCTAGAAGTGCCAGTCCTTTTCAGCAGTAAGGGCAGCCTAAGTAGAAGTATGGTATCTGTTATGTCACCCTGTCATGCCATCCACACGTGGTACTTTGGGTTTCATTTGTTGTTGTTTCTTTGTTTGTTTTGGCTTTGGGGGCCACACCAGCGATGTCCTGGCTCTGCACTCAGGAATTACTCCTGGAAGTGCTCTGGGAACCATATGGAATTCCAGGGATCAAACCAGGTTGGCCATGTGCAAGGCCCTTCCCCACTGTACTATTGATCTGGCCCCCACACCTGGTCCTTTGGAAAGGGTGATCATGCCTTGATTACCACTTCAGCCTATTTGGAACTAGATGAGTATTTTCAGGCAGGGTAAATACAGACGCAGAAGTGAGCTGGTGGGGTATACCATTCAGCATGATGAATTCTCTCTAGAGTAGGGCTGCCAGGGAAAACTGAACTCCATAGTCAGGATACCTGGAAATCCCCAGGCAGAGGCTGGTGGGGGGAAAGTTACTCAGAGTTGATTCACTCTTAACTTCATCCTCCAGACGCAGCCTGGGGTGCTTCCAAATCCCAAGTACCCCCACGCCCAGCTTTTACTTGGTCCCCTCTCTCTTTGCAGATCAGGATCAATAGATTCCAAGTAAAGGTGTAATCATGTTAAAGCAAAGAGTCCTGCGTGAAGCTGTTGGAATGCAGAGACTTCTGTTGGGATGAGCTTGCTGGACTCTTTCAAGTGAAGACATTTAACAGAAAGCCCGTGAAAGACAATATATGCCTTTCTCAATGCAGAAGAGACGTGGCTGATGCTGGGAACCGGTGCCGGTGCTGTTTCAGCACCAAGGACAGCGCCAAGGCTCCGCCCGCTTGCCCCGCTTAAAAGCTGCTTGAGGCAGGGCAGGCACAGGCCCTGGGAGATTCACTCCTTCCACCTTAAAGAAAAATGAATCGGTAGCATTTCCTCTGACTATTTATTACAGGTTGTGATTATTTTTACATTTAAGGGTCTTAAGTCTTCGATCTTTGGGCGTCACAATCATCCCAGATGTTCTCAGATGTTCTGGTAGCAAAGGCAAAAGCAATTGCATGAAGTTTTTATGGTTCCCGAGCCTTTTTCTCCAGTCGCCTTCTTGGTGCAGATCCTGTCCCTCACCTGCCAGGTCTTCTGTTCCCGGGAGAGGGTGTGCCTAAGTCTGGCTCCTCTGCAGCCCGGAAGTGTCCATATGCCAGTGCTCCTTAGCCCACCCGGCAACCCCAGAAGGTGGCATCCACTTCTCACTTCCTAGATTCGGGGCTTACTCCCTCCTGAAACAGAGAAAGTTCTTTGTCCAGAAATGGGATTTTTTCCTGTACCTTTTCCTTTTGTTTCTTTGTGTTTGGAGGGAACCCTTTACCCGGATCTCAGCAATCGCACCTGGTGGTGCTCAGGGGACCAGTTTGTGGTGCTGGGATTGAACTAGGGTTAGCCACATGCACGGCAGGTGACTTAACACCTGTGCTCTCTCTCTCACCCCCCAGATTTTTTGTGGGGGGGATGAGGACTTGGAGGGGTCTGGGTTCTCTCTACAGCCACCACCATCCACTTCCTGGGTTAAAACTGAGGGGAGGGGATTTGGGGTCCGAGAGGAGTCAGGCACTTGCCTTGTATGCAGTGGACCTGGATTGGATCCCCGGCACCTCGTATGATCTCCCCAAGCCCCACCAGGAGTGCCCCCTGAGCACAGAGCCAGGAGTCATCCCTGAGCACCACCAGGGGTGGCCTCCAATGAAACAGAAACATTTGCGGGGAAGGATAATATTTGGCCATCTGAGAGCAGGCCAGCCTATTTCCAGGGTCATGCCCCTGCGACTCTGTCTGCTGAGCCCTTTTGCTCTAGAGCTGAGAATAAGTTTGGTCCAGGGCGTCTCTCTACACTGCAACCAGCAGCTGTGATCAAGCCTGAGCTCTTCTGGCCCTTGGTGGACAAGGGAATGCCCACAGGCAGGCTCAGTACTCGGGCGCACCCTTGAGCCACGGTCCATTATCCCAGCATCTAGAACTTTCTGTCTGGGCCCATTGGAGCTGCTATAACACAATATCACAGCATTGACGTCTTTTGAACAATGAATATTAATTTCTCAAGGCTTTTGGGACCAGAAGATCAGAATCGGTGGCTGCTGAGAGTGGAGGTGTCTGGTAAGAGCTAGCAGGCGGGTTCTCACCTCCCCTCCCTTCACTGCCCTCCCCGGGGGAGACCTGGGGGTGCCCTAGAAGGGCACCAGTCCCAGCCATGAGGCCCCACCCTCACCTCCTCATTGCACCCCAAATCCCATCACATTGGGTGATGGGTGACACAAGAATGAGGAGAGACCCCAATATTCCATCTTCCCACCATTACAGGACAGAGTCACATGACACTTCATCCTGATCCCAAGAGCTTTGTTCCCCATGGAGTCTGACACCGCCCCCCTTCCCTGGCCTGTCCGCACTCGTTAAGCCAAACAGAATTAAGGCTCATCTCCACAAGATTTTTTAAATATGTATATTTATTTATTTTATTAAACCACTCAGGGAAACCGTATGTGGAGCCAGGGATCAAACCCAGGTCAGTGGTGTGGAAGGAAAATTGCTCCAGCCCCTTTATTTGAAAGATTTTTCTCTTTTTAAAAAATCTTACAGCATTGGGGCTGGAGTGATAGCACAGCGGGTAGGGCATTTGCCTTTCATGCAGCCAACCTGGGTTCGATTCCCAGCATCCCGTATGGTCCCCTGAGCACCACCAGCAGTAATTCCTGAGTGCAGAACCAGGAGTAACCCTTGAGCAACGCCGGGTATGACCCAAAAAGAAAAAAAAATCTTACAGAATTGTGTAAATTCAGGAGTAGCGTCTCTCACCTCCTTTTGTGTATAGGAATTACACCCACCTCAAAGTTTCAGCACATCCGAGCCCCAAACAGACCCTCCCCCCAGTCCTTTCCTGCCTACCCCGCTCCCTGTGGGAACCATCCCAGTTTCCATCACGTCTAGGCAGGAGTTTTGCTCGTTTGGGCCATTCCTTTGCCGTGTCTGAGAGAAACCACCCAGTAATTACCATTCTCAAGTCTTAGAAACATCTCTTATCAAAATTCTCAGCTTAGGAGCAATAGACTAGCGGGGAGGGCTTGCAGCCAACTCAGGTTCCATCCCCAACATCCCATAGGGTCCCCCAAGCCCACCAGGAATAATTCCTGGGTGCAGAGCCCTGAGCATTGCTGGGTATGGCCCCCACACTATAGCACTGTAGCACTGTCCTCCCGTTGTTCATCAATTTGCTCGAGCAGGCACCAGGAAGGTCTCCATTGTAAGACTCGTTGTTACTGTTTTTGGCATATTGAATACGCCACAGGGAGCTTTCCAGCCTCTGCCATGCAGACAGGCTATTCTCAGTAGCTTTCTGGGCTCTCCCAGAGGGACGAAGGAATTGAACCCGGGTTGGCCGTGTGCAAGGCAAACGCCCTACCTGCTGTGCTATCACTCCAGTCCTAGGCCCCCCGAACAAACAAACAAAAATTTACAAAATGTCTTGCCCCTGCACTACCTGGGGTTCAGGCAGCCCCTTTCCCTGCCAGTGCCCCTCCCTCTCTGGAATATTCCAGAACAAGACTGAAGGAGCAGCCAGCAGGCCTCTTTCTCTGTCCCTGGTGGCTCTGGGCTTCCTGATCTGATCTGATTTCCCTCCTTCCTCCTCCTGCTTCTCCTCCTCCTCAGGACACCTTTTCAGAACAGAGAGGCTGAAACTCCAAGGACAGATCCGAGGCTTAGTCAAGCTGTTAGCCCACCCTCCCGACTGTGACCAGAAAAACATCGTTTCCAAGGCTGTAGCCCAGCCTCAGGTCAGCGGCTGGGGCTGGGCGCGGAGAATGTCACAGGCCACCGGTATGGGGATGCCAGGACACAGCTCTGCTGCCTAGTACTGTGGGCTTCTGTACCGGCCGCACATGCCTGATTCATCAGTGATGAGACAGCAGCAGCCTGTGGCTGGCGGCTGCCTGGCCAGGAGGCCCACAGGGAGCAGGCTGGAAGCTGAGGAAATTTACTGCGTGTGGGAGTAGGGAGAGTCCCGCTGCACCTGAGCCATAATCAGCCTGATTAGCTCAGCGCCTCGCGGAGAGAGCACTGGGTGGGGGTGGGGGAACCACGGGGCGCGGGCAGCAGGTGGGGGCAGGTCAGCCAGCATCTCAGGCCCCAGGAGTGAGGATGTGCTAATGATGTAGGTGGACCCCACGGGTGGCTCACGTGAGTCAGGAGGAGAGAAAGGCGGGCTCCTTCTCCCACTCCACCTGTCATTCGGGACCCGCTGGGAAGACAAGGGCAGGTAAAGTCTGCAACAAGCCCCTGCTCAGCATGGGCCCGAGCCCCGCCAGCCTTAGGAGGTGACCAGCAGGCCACACCTGAAGTCCACCCAGTCTTCTTGGCATAGGAGTTGATCCCCGCCACCCGATTTCTCGGGGAGCCATGGACTCAGGCTGGAGCAAGGATTTGCTCTTTGCAGGAAAGGAGAGGCCAGTCCCAGGGGTTTCAGGGTTCTTATCTCGGTCACAGAAAAGAATTTCAAGATTAGACAAGCAGCGGGTAGGGCATTTTCCTTGCACATGGCCAACCTGGCTTTGATTCCCAGCATCCCAAATGGTCCCCTGAGAACTACCAGGAGTAATTCCTGAGTGCAGAGCCAGGAGTAACCCCTGAGCATCACCGGGTGTGACCCAAAAAGAAAAAAAAGAAGAGTAGGCAAGCAGTGAAGTGAGCAGATTTTATTTGGATGGTTTTTTGAAGGGGAAGAGGGCGAGAAAGTGGGAGAGAGTGAGGAGTAAGAGAGACAGAGTAATGCACTCAAGAGAGAACGCGGGCTTCTCCAAGGACAAAGAGATCCCCTACACACATCCCAGCATTACACAGGAAAGCATGAAAGTACATATCTCAAGAGGGGAGGTGCAGGCGACACATGTACTCAGGCATCACATGTGCTCAGTCACTCGGCTGCAAGCAGCACAGAGGCTTGAGAAGCATACGTGCGCCCTTCCTTTGTTCATGGTGGCTTTTATAGGCTCTTCACGGGTTGTCTTGATCCGGAAGTTCTGGAGTCTTCTTGGGGCTGGATCACATTTTAATAAGATTAAGGGAGCAATCTGAGGGTTTGAAGAACTTCATGGGGAGGGGCGACCACCCTCCTCAGGGTCTGCTGACGGTCTTATCAGGTCTGTTCTCTGTATCCACAGGGTGGCTCAGTCTTAGGATTTTCCTCCCAGAAGTTCTGTTGACATAAGTTTCCTTGTCTAGCTGCCTACATCACCAGGAATGGCAGCCCTGCACCCTGAGACGCGACAGGTGTGCAGAGAAGAGATCCTGGTTCTTGGAGCACCAGCAGGGCTTGCCTGAGGCTGGAGCCCACACCACACCCCAGGTGTCTCCTGTCGCAGCTCTAACCCTGCCTCCACCCCGAGCACTCCAATCACGGCTGCAACGGGTCACCGCCGCCTCATTTGATCTGGGGTGGGTCTGGGCCACACTCGGCAGTGCTCAGACGCTCCTCTGCTGGGTTCCTGGAGGTCACTTCTGGCGGCCCTCAGAGCCACTGCAGGATGGGATCGAGGGCGTCTCCGGTGAGCGGCGCCCCCATGCTATTCCACCAAACCCTCATGGGCCGCCCAGAGATGGGCTTCTGCCTCTGTTCAACAGTCGGGGAAGCTGGGGGCTAGAGGCACTGGGGAGGAGAAAGCAGCGTGGCAGTAGGGGATTGGACACACGCAGGATGCCCCCGTGCCTGGCACAGACCTCCCACAGCTCCCCAGGGCCTGGGGACTCTGTTTTTGCATTTTTTTGTGTTGGGCTGAGGGTGGGGGGGAGGGTGCACACCCAGCGTTGCTCCGGGCTGACTCCTGGCTCTGGACTCAGGAATCTCTCCTGGGGGTGCCCAGGACCCTCTGGGATGCTGGGGGTGGAATTTGGGTCGGCCGCATGCAAGGGCAGTGCCCTTCCCGCTGTCCTATCACTCTGACCCCCTTCTTTGCATTTTATTTTTCATTTGAGGGTTCCTTGGGGTACTGGGCCACCCCTGGCAGTGTTTGAGCCTTGTGTACCCAGGCCAGCCCTCCAGCCCTGCGCGATCTCACCTGGACCCTTGGAGACCTTTTTTCTCTTTTTGTGCAGGGGTGAGCGGGGAGGCATTGGGGGTCACCAGGTTGGGGGTCAGCATTGAACCGGGGCCTCCCTGCTGTCCTATTGGGCTGTGTAACAGGACCCTGTGGGGCTAGATTGGGGTGTAGCAGGGCTGGTTTCTGCCCCTCCATGTCCCCACAGTTCTCAAGCCCATCCTAGGGTCCCTCTGTCCAGCTCTGTCGCCTAAGAAAGACACTGATTGACAAGTGCAGGGTGGGGGGAAGGGTCCTGGGTGAACAGGGCTGAGCTGGGACACAGTTAATGTTAAGAAATAGGGCCTGAGGGGCTGGACAGCTAGAGGGCACTGGCCTTGCAGGCTGCCAGCCCCATTTGGTCCCACCAGGAGTGATCCCCTGAGCACAGAGGCAGGAGTCAGCCCTGTGCACTGCACCACCAAGTGTGGCCCAAATACAAAAAAAAAAAAAAAACAAGAAACAAAATGTGTGTGTGCAAGTGCAAGAGAGAGAGAGAGAAAGAGAGAGAGAGAGAGAGAGAGAGAGAGAAAACGCATGGGGTCAGGGTCAGGGCACATCCTCTGGACTCAGCTCTGATCGTCATCCATGTGCAACGTTGCTTAACTGTCATCATCAAGAGAGGAACAATTTCGAGGGGGGAAGGGAAAAAAGAAAGAGGAACAATATTCTTGGATCAGATCCTGAAGCTCTTCATCTGTCAGGGCTGCTCCCTTACACATCCCAGAGCCGCGTTTATCAGCAGGTATCTTTGCAATGGGCTCTCTCCAGGGGAGGGACAGAGATAAGGCCGTTGCAGTTTCCGGAGTACCAGCCAGCGTTCTGGATTATAGGTCCAATGAGCAAATGATTATAGTTCCTTGACCTCTATTTATTAGCCCTTGGTTCCCACAGACAAGCGCCCGGCCTATGGGCCAATTCAAAATGCTCCTCTTTGAAAACGGCCTTCAAATACAGCCAATTTCTGGGGGGTCTGCAGGGTCAAGCTTCCATGTAGAATTTAGGGGTCCTCGAACTCAACTTGGAATGGCCCCTGGCCTCCAGGGACATTTGTATATGCGGCAGCTCATCTATCGACACTACACAGAGGGATGAATGGGGGACCCCGAGAGGCAGACTTCCTGGGGGCCCCAGGCTCTCTGCAGCCTCCCTGTTCACCCAGGACCCCCCCCCCTGCACTTGTCAATCAATGTCTTTCTTAGGAGACAGATCGGGAGAGAAGGACCCTAGGATGGGCTTGAGACCTGTGGGGACATGAGGGGCAGAAACCAGCCCTGCTGCACCTGACACGGAGGAACAGCCCTGGGCGGGTGGGACAGAGCCTGCAGGAGGGGGGCCAAGTCTGAGAGAGTTGGAAATACCCAGGGAGAAAGCTCTATAAAGTGATGGGGCTGGAGCGATAGCACAGCGGGTAGGGCGTTTGTCTTGCACGCAGCCGTCCCGGGTTTGATTCCCAGCATCCCGTATGGTTCCCTGAGCACCATCAGGAGTAATTCCTGAGTGCAGAGCCAGGAGTAACCCCTGAGTATCTGAGTATCGTCGGGTGTGAAAAAAAAAGCAAAAAAAAAAAAAGTTCTGGAACGTGAAAGTGTAACACGCAGCCGAGAGCATGGCAAGAAAAGGGAGCAGGATTGTCCTTTTCCTTTTCCAGCTGTGATTGAGCAGTCACAGGTGAGCCTCACAGGTGAGGAGCATGGTGACAGACACTGGTGCAGATAAGACCTGACCTTGCAAAGTGGCCCGGAAGCAAAGCCTTGCAAGAGAGAGTATCTGGACAAAGTTGGCAAAGACCAGGGCGTCAGCCAGCACCGGATATTCAGCTGTTAGCCTCACTTGACCTCTTAGGCACATGAATCCTAGACACAGAAACTGTCACGTATGCTTAGCAAGTCATCCTAACTGCAGCATCTGGCACTGACTGGGATTGGACCAGGGCAAAGAAGAGAAGGAGCGGTGATAGGCCAGTAATGCTGCACTTCATGTGAAAGGACTTTCTTGTAAGCCCAGACCCTCTGTAAAGTATGTGTGTATCTGGCAATAAGGTGAACAGCCATCAGCTGCTCCCAGAGGGTGTTTCTCCACACGCCTGTCATCCTTCACCCCACGACTGCCCAGACCCGGTGCACATGTCCAGGCAACATTGGGGGGGGAAACTGTTCCCCAACACACAGGTTCCTGGGCAGTTGCTTCTGCTGCTGTCAAGGGTCAGTCCCCAAGGCCCACTACCCAGTGGATGCATTGGTCAGTGTCCATTCAGAGTCGTTTGGCAGGGTCCATCTGAGTGATTGGGCTGGGTCCATCATGAGTGGTTGATCAGGGTCCTTCCTAAGTAACTGATCAGGGTCTGTCCTGAATGACTGATTAGACTCCACCCTGATTAATTGGAGCCTAATTAATTGATTGATTAGATCCATCCTAGCCCAGGACAAGGTGAATATCTGAACACCCCTGAGGCTCTCGAGCTTGGGGCAGCTCTGTATTGTGGGCTTGAAGACACACCAGGTCAGTCAATGTGCGCCCCATTGCCACTGTGTTAGTTTATCAGTACAGGATAGTCCCTGAGTTACGCATCATTCAACACTGTTTGATTATAAAGTGGTTGACAGGGGACGTGGGTAGGGGGATACCCCAGACTCCCAGACACTGAACGCAGAGGCTCCTTCCAGGACCTGGTCTTCTTCTGCTCATTTCACCCACAGCCAGAGACTCCAGGGAGCAGTGGAGTTCAGTGAAGATGGACTATTGTTTACTCAAAAGCTCCAGCCCCTGAGGAAAAATATTTCCTAAGGTGAAAGAGATTAGAGAGAAATTGAGATCTGGAAGGTCAATATTACTAAAACAATGTCAAGGTCCAAAGTTTTTTTTTTTTATAGCTTTTTGGCTTTTTGGATCACACCCAGTTCGATGATCAGTGCTTACTCCTGGCTCTGCATCAGGAATTACTCCTGGCAGTGCTCAGGAACCATATGGAAAGTTGGGATTGAACCCGGGTCAGTCACATGCAAGGCAAGCGCCCTTCCCTCTGTATTATCTTTCCAGCCTGGTTCAAAGCTTTATCATCACACAAAGGGTCAATGAATGTTGGCTTCGCATTAAGCATCTTGGTGGATGTCAATTTGTTGGACAAAATAGAACAATTCTGAACGTGTGTAGCTTTATCATGGCTTGAAACATATAAATTAGACGGCTGGAGTTATACAAAGAAAATGATGTATGCATGGCCTTTGAAAGATATTTTCACACACATATTGGTGATGTATTTTCTCAAGCAGAAAAAAGTTTACATAGAGAAGTTCAACAAGACTTTTCTAAGCTTAGGTCAAAACTCTGAGGGGAGACAGGAGCTCAGCACAGTGGTGAGGGCAGTTGCTTTGCACGCGGTTGACCCAGGTTCAATCCCCAGAACTCCCTGTGGTTCCCCAAGCACCGCCAGGAGTGATCCCCAAGCACAGAGCCAGGAGTAAGTCCTGACATGGCTGGGTGTGACCTAAAAATAAAATAAAACTCTGAGAAAAAATAAAATTGGGACTGAAGAGAAATGACAGTGGGGAGGGCTCTTCCCTTGCACATAGTCAAACTGGTTTTGTTTCCTGGTACCACATATGAACCCCCAAATCCTGCCATGAGTGACTCCTGAGCACAGAACCAGGCATAAGCCCTAGGCACAGAGAGATAAGGCCTAAAAATTGAGAGAGAGAAAAAAGAAAGAAAATCTTTGCAAAAACGAAGAAATAAAATCAGAAATAAATAAAATTCTGGTCCCAACTGCAAACTAGTCTATAAAGTACATCCCATGTAAGAAATAAAAAGGCTATTGTGGGGGGTAAGACAAGAGGTAGGGGAGAGACATTCTAAACGCGTTCTGGGCACACAGCCAACAGTTGGCTAATAGGTACAAATGCCACGGGAAAAGGAATCAGCCGGTCGCTCCAGCTATTTGACAGCTGCAAAGAGAGTCGATCTTAAACATCTCATCGTGAAAAGCAGACAAACAAATGTGGTAACTACATGTGGCGAAGAATGTTAGCTGGATCGAAGGTGAACGTGGGTTTGCAGCAGGGATCAAAGCGGACATTGCTGTCCTAGAATGTGTCCAGAGTCCTGTATCTGGGCTAAGACAGAAAGGAATAAATCCAGGATCCCTGCAGGGTGCTGGCCGGGCATCTGGACGACGAAGCCGAGTAACATTACAGAGATGAGATGTCAGGACTGTGGGAGGGAGCGAACTGTCCGTGTGTGGATCAATGACACCCACAGGAACGATTGGGATCCACGAGGCCAGGGTGAACATGGAGGCCTGTGGAGGAGGAGGAAGCAGGCTGAGGACGACCCCGGGGAGGCAGGGCAGAGCACTTGGGCACTTGGACTCCACGCAGATGGCCAGGAAGATGGAAAGCCTGAGCTGGGTGGACAAAGAGAAGCAGGGAAACCAGGAGGTCGAGAGAAAAGGGTTGCTTGGGGGCAGGAGATACCAATCCCCAGGAACCAGAGTCGGGCCAGACCAGCTCCAACCAGTGGAAACTTGGTTGTTCTTGGCCATAGCAGCCTGTGTGGAGGACAAAAACTGAATTGTAATCCATTCCCAAGAAAAAAAAGAAAAGGCCGAAATGGGACTGGCGAGGTCACGCAGGGGACATGCTGATGGTTTGTTTTTTCTTTTGTCTTCATACAGGAAGTGTGTTCAGGGCAGGAGGTTGCAGGAGACTAGAGTCTAGGAGACAGGGAGGGGGAACCTCACAGAAATCCCAGGGTACTCTCACCTTAGGGATTCTGTCTCGATCTGACATCTCAACTCGGTGCCCGTTGGGGAATTTTGCATTCCTTTTTATTTTAATTTTATTTCTTTTTGGTTTGGGGGCCACACCATGCGGTGTTCAGGGCTTCCTCTTCACTCACTCGGGGAACCCAATGGGTGTCAGGAATTGAACCCAGGTCGGCCGTGTGAAAGGCAAGTGCCCTTCCCCTCCTTTTGATTTTTAAACATGGAGTTAAAATATTTATGTGGATGAAAGAGGCCGTTAGAAGCTCTGCTAGATTTTGCAGAGGCTGTGTGTGTGTGTGTGTGTGTGTGTGTGTGTGTGTGTGTGTGTGTGTGTGCGCGCGCGCCCCAGCAATCTGCACATTTCCTGGGGGGGTGGGGTGGTTTGCCCCAACTCTGGTGTAGAACAGACACAGCACCTCTGCTGACTGGCAAGAGCAGGCCACGGGCTGACAGACGACACACAGATCCCAGAGACAAGGTTATGTAGCTGGCCACGGGGGCTAGGTGGGTAATGAACCAGTCCTGGCGCTTGTGGGATTTAGAGCGCCCTCTGGTGGCTGCACGTGGAAAAGGCCGCTATGTGCGGAAGGCTACCTGCAAAAGGTACCACGTGAGCTGTTAGTTGGGGAGTCTTGAGTCTGGGGGCGAGCCCAGGCGAGCAACCGGGCCCTGGGGACAGCTATCAGAGGATCAGTAAGGGGTGGATGGGAGACCAGCGAGTTCTGAGGAACGAGTGATTGGCAGTTTCAAATGTCTATGAGGCCCGGTGGAATTTCCCTGGCTACTGACCCCAGGGCAGCTGGAAGGGACACAGCCCAGATAAGCGCAGCAGTATTCTGCAATTGAGAAAACTTGACTTCCAGGTGGATACTTTATTTTTTTAATATAGGATTATTGCTATTTATTCAGCTATTGATTAGGCTGATTGAATTGGACATGAATTCCACCTTACTTTATATATATATATATATAGAGAGAGAGAGAGAGAGAGAGAGAGAGAGAGAGAGATTGAATCACCGTGAGAGCAGTTACAAAGCTTTAGGGTTTAAGTCTCAGTCATACAATGATGAAACACCCGTCCCTTCACCAGTGCCCATTTTCCACCACCAAAACCCCCAGTATGCCCCCATCCCACACCCTCCCCCTACATGTGGGGCAGATGATTTCCACATTATTCTCTCTCTATTTTGATTACATTCAATATTTCAACACCAGACTCACCATTATTATTTGGGATTTTACCCCAACACTCACATCTGCCAAAAAGGCAATATTAGACAATTTGTTTTCTATTGCTGATAATGGGTGGAGGATGCTCAGCCCCGATCTGAGCAGGCTTGGAGATCTCAGCCCCGGGACCCGCATGCCTTTGTTCCTCT
>JAOXYA010230784.1:0-19833 GCA_028565675.1 Sorex palustris | reverse complement strand
ATACGTCACGGGGAGCTTGCCAGGCTCTGCTGTGCGGGCAAGATACTCTCGGTAGCTTGCCGGGCTCTCCGAGAGGGACGGAAAATCGAACTCGGGTCAGCCATGTTGGCTGCATGCAAGGCAAACGCCCTACCGCTGTGCTATCGCTCCAGTAACAGAATAGGAGACTAACACCCAAGCATAGTACAGATATGGACCAGGAGGTTTGCCCTACGGCTTGGAAGCCAGCCTCACATGCTGGAGAAAAAGGCAGCTCAGACAGAGAAGGGACCACCAAGTAAAGGGTGCAGGGAGGACCTGCTCAGGTTGGGTGCTGCTGAAAATAGACTATACACCAAACACAATGGCTACTCTATACCCATATTGCAAATCACAATACCCCAAAGGAGAGAACAAAAGGCAATGCCCTGCCACTGAGGGTGGGGGTGGGGTGGGGAGGAGGCATATAGGAGGGTGGGAGGGATACTGAGATCATTGGTGGTGGAGAATAGGCACTGGTGGGGGGATGGGTAACCGATCATTGTATCACTGAAACTCAAGCATGAACATTTGTAAGTATGTAACAGTACCTCAAGGTGATTCACTAATAAATTTTTTTTTAAATCTAATTGTTAAAAAAAAAAAAGAGGGTAGAATAAATAAGGCACTCAAGAGAGAGGGCGGGCTTCCCCAAAGACAAAGAAACCTTGAATGGCCTTGAAGGCTGGTTTTTATATGCATATTTTCAGGTTGCTTGGTTGGAGTTTTCTATTGAAGGTGGGGTTTGATCTGATGTCCTCAAGAAGGGACAGCTTTGAAGTTTCCAGTGAATTCCTTTAAGTCTTTGATTGCAATTCTTTGTCTCTGCTGAAGTCTATCACCTCAGTTTATCCAGCCTTCTCTGTGTCTGCTACTGGCACAGGTCAGACAGGTGAAGCCTCAGTTCCTGTTTTCAGCAAGTACATTACTTCCCAAGACTGTAGTGCAATGCCTTAGGAGGGGGCCTTCCCTATCTGTCTGCCTGCCTGCCTACATCAACCTGAAACTTCACCTCTAGCTCCTTGGCTGTTGCCTTTGGGTCCAGCTGGTTTGCTTGTGGAAATTTGGCAGTGGTACCAGGAAAGGCTGCACAATGGCCCAGAGGCCTTCAGCCATGATTCCAACTCCCCACACTGAAAAATGTGAGGAAAATTCCAAATGATATCACAGCCCTGGGACTTGTGCCTTTGGCTTGTTTGTTGTGAAGGACTGTGTCAAGCACCCAACAACCTGTAGCTTGTGCCTCTGGTTCTAAAAGCTTTGTTTATAAAAGTGGGGGTGGGGGGCATGAAGTTTAGGCAGCAGTAGCTTCAGAGATAGAGCCCTACTAGGTGCTTACGTTCCATTTTCTTAGGAAAAAACCCACACTTCAGTTTTTACCATTGGGTGGTTTGCTTGTGGAAATGCAGGAGGCCCCAGGATACGCCCCATGGTGCCCCACAGTCCTGCAGTCATGCCTTGTAACCTCCCATATCCCAAATTGTGAGTAAAATATAAAATCCAAAAATTCATCCCCAGCTCTTTAATAAGGACCTTTGTTTTGAAACTTTGGTTTGCAAGGATTGTGTGCATGCTCATAGTTGCTTGCAGCTGTGCTGCTGGGTCTGGCTGGACATTTGTATGCAGTAGTGGTGAGAGGTTCTAGATGGGGATGTCTGTGTGGGGAGTAGGGGAGTAAGGCAGTGGCTTTAGTAACTTGGTTTCATGAGGCGCTTCCTCCCCGTCTTAGGAAAAACCCCAAATCTCATCTCAAGTCCTTGGCTTGTGCCTTTGATTCAGGCAAGGTTGCCTGTAGGGCCAAGAGGGAGAAACTACAGGAGGCCGCAATGCTGAAGCATGACTATACCTCCCGCACCCCCAAATTGTGAGGAAAATCCTAAATTTCAACCCACACCCTGTGATTTGACCAGTTTATCCAGACCATTTGTTCAGTCAGTCTGTGTAGCAGGCATCCAGTCACTTGTAACTTTGTTTGCAGGATTTGGAGGATGCTCCAAGCACAGGCACCAGCGACTTCAATATCAGGGGGCCTGCCTCGTGCCTCCATCAGATTTAATTTTTTAGAAAAAAATAATCCTTTCCTGTTCCTGGGCTTGTGCTTTGGTTTGGGCCATTTTGCTTGTGTGAATGGGGCAGTGATGCCAGGCAAGGCTGCACTCTGTCCCCCAGCCCTGTAGCGGTGACTGCAACTCCACACACCCTAAATTAGGAGAAAAGCTTGAAATATCCCCCCCAGCACTGTGATTCATGCCTCTAGATTATTCTGGTCAGCTGAAAAGGTTGTACAGCAGGTGCCCAGGGGCCAGCAGCTCGTGCTTCTGGGTCTGGAAGCTTGATTTGCCTAAAGGAGGGGAACCACCTGCTGTGGGGCTGTGGCTTCAGGCACAGGGTCCTGCCCTGCACCTCCAGCTATTTTGTTAAGAAAAAAATCAATTTTTTTTCTCTAGCTAATTGGCTTGTTCCTTTGGACCAGGCAGATTTATTTGTGAAGAGGTGGGTAGAAGGTGAGAGAGATGTACCAGGCTAGACCCCATGTTGCCCCACAGCCCTGCACTCAGGCCTGTGGTTCCCCAAACCAAAATTTTGAGAAAAATCCAAAATTTCACCTCAAGCCCTTTGACTTGGTCCTTTGGTTCAGGTCATTTGCTTGGAAAGGCTGTAAAGTAGACACTGGAAGCTTATGCCTCTGCTCTGATAGTGGGGGTGTTTGGGAACACCTTGGCTTCAGCCCAGGGTCTGTCAGGCTCCTCCTGGCCATTTTATTAGGAACTCCCCCCAAATTTTATCTCCAGTTTCTTTAGTTGTGACTTGGTTTGGACACATTGGCTTGTGAGGGGGGCCAGGCTAGGCTTTACAGTGTCCTGCAGCAGTGCCTGCCACTTCCTCCCCCACAAATTGTGAAGAAAATCCAAAATTGAACCCCAAGTTCTATGACTTGGGCCTTTGATTTGGAAGGGCTATGGGTTCAGTACCCAGTATATAGCTTATGCTTCTGATTCTAGAATCTTGGGCTGCAGGAACGAGAGGGAATGGCACACTGGGAAGCCAGGGCTGTCAGGTACAGGGCACCAGTGGCTCCAGCCCGTGCCTCTGATTTGGAAGCTGAGTTAGCACCTCATTCCCATTTTACTAGGAAAAAAACAAAATTTCATCTTCATCAATATGGCTAGTGCACTGGGTCACGTCGCTCTGCTTGCTGGAGTAGAGGGGAGGCGCTAGGCAAAGCTGTCCCCTGAGCTGTGCAGCCATGACTGCAACTCCTCACCAATCCCCTCCACACCCCAAAGTTGAGGAAAATCAAACATTTCAGCATGAGCTGTGTGGTTTGTGCCTGAGGATTGAACTGGTCTTTTGGAAGGGCTGTGGGCGGTCTCCAGAGTCCTGTAGTTTGAGTTCCTAGGTCTGGAAGCTTGGTCTGCAGGAGTGTGTTTGTGTGTGTGTGTGTGTGGGGGGGATGTTCCCAGTGCGGGCCCCATGACTATAGCCCAAGGACTCTGCCAGGTACCTAGCAGCCCATCCTCTTTTTTTATCTTTTTGGGTCACACCCAATGATGCACAGGGGTTACTCCTGGCTCTGCACTCAAAAATTACTCCTAAAGATGCTTGGGAGGCCTTATGGGATGCTGGGAATTGAACCCGGGTCAGCTGCATGCAGGGCAAATGCCCTACCAACTGTGCTATTGCCCCAGAACCCACCCTATTTTTTAAAGAACAACCCAAAATTTCATCTCTAGCTTCTTGGTTTATTACTTTGAACCATGCCAGTTTGCTTACAGGAAGGAGTGGGTGGGTGTATATGTATGTATGGGGGATGGAAGGGGGAGTGTGCAGGCTAGCCTGCATGGTGCCCCAAAGTTCTACTGGCATGACTATAAATTCTTAAACTTGAAATTGTATAGAAAATCCAAAATTTCACCCACAATCCCATGACGTGGGCCTTTGGTTTGGGCTGCCAGGAAGACGCCTCATTACCCAAAACTTGCACATTGGCATCTGGTTTTGTTTGCAAAAGCAGAGGTGCAGAGGCACCTTGGGAGGGCCCTGTGGCTTCATCACCTGGTTTCTATCCAGCACCTCCCATACCCATTTTGATAGGAATAGCCCAACATATTAATCTCCAACTCTTCGGCTTGTGCATTTGGGTTGGGCCAGTTTGCTTGTGGAGCTGAGGAGGTAGTCATCAGGCTACACTGGTGCCCTGCAGCCCTACAGCCATGCCTGTAAATCCCCACACTGCAGATTGTCAGTAAAATCCTAGCTTTCACTCAGAGGCCTATGGCTCAGGCCTTCGTTTCAAACCAATTTCTTCGTACAAATGAGTGTCAGACAGCCAGAGGCCCACGGTGTGGTCCCTGTCTGTCTTTGCAAGCATGGTTTGCAGGAAGTAGGGGAGGTGACTTGTGTGGACCCTGTAGCTGCAGGCCCAGAGCCCTGCTGGGTGCCTCCCCACAATTTTTTTAGGGAACACCCACAAATAAGTCCTCTGAATTGGAAGGTATCAGGCTAGAGTGCATTATGCCTGTCAGTTCTTCAGCCATAATGTCAGTTCTCTGCACCCTAACTTTGCAGGAAATCCAAAATTTCACCTGATCTGTGTGGCTTGTGCCTTAAGATTTACTGGTTTGTTGGAAGGGCATGGGCAGACTCTAGTGGCTCCAGCCTGGGCCTCTGATTTGGAAGCTAAGTTAGCTGGAGATCAGGGGAAGTGTCCAGTGTGGGAGTCTGGGCTGCAGTCCCAAAGACCTGTCAGGCTTGGTTTGTAAGGGAGTTGGGAACCACCTGGTAAGGCCTCAGTGACTTCCTCCCCAGGATCCTGTAGGGGGCCATCTTCCTATTTTGTTAGGAAAAAACCCAAATTTCAATTCCAGTTTCTTGTTTTCTGCCTTAGGGCTCAGTGGGTTTACCTGTAGAAATAGAGGAAGGGTCCAGGCTCCAGGTTAGGCTGCATGGCACCCAGCAGCCTTCTGCAAGGAATATTACTCCCAATAACTCACATGTAGGGAAAATCCAAAATTTTATCCCCAGGCGTGTGACATGTTCCTTTGTTTCACACTGATTGGAACCTTCAGGGTTGGCTCCCAGCAGCCTGCAGCTTATGCCTTTGGTTCTAGAAGCTTTTTATTATTTGTTTTTTTATTTATTTATTTTATTTTAGGAGTGAGGGGGAGAAGCTCTGTGGAGCACATCGGCTTCTTCAGCCCCGGGTTGCTGCCAGTTGACTTCCCCCCAAATTGTTAGGAAAACAAAAGTTTGATCTGCACCTCCTTTATTTGTATTTTGATTTGGGCCCATTGACTGTAGGGCTGGGAAGAGGCACCAGGATATGCTGTATAGTGCCTTGCAGCCCTACAGCCAACCCACTTCCAAACTGAGGACAATCCACAACTCCATCCCTAGCTCTGTGATTGAACTTTGGTTGGGACCATTTGTTTGGAAGGGCTATGGGACAGATGCCCAGTTGCTTTCAGTTATTCCTCTGGGTCTGGAATCTTTGTATGTGGAAGCCAGGTGAGGTTCTGGCTGGAAGCCAAAAGGCTTCAGCCCTGAGAGCCCACTAGGCATCTCCACCCCAATTTATTAGGAAAAACCCCAAATATCATCTCCAAGTCCTTGGTCTGCATTTGATCAGGCCGGTATGTTTGTGGCAATGGTGGATAGGTACCAGTCTAAGCTCCATGGAGCCCTGCAGACATGCCCTTACCTTCTGCAAAAAAAAAAAAAAAAATTGAGGACAATTCAAAATTTCACCCCAAACCCTGCGACTTGGGCCTGAATTTTGAACTTTTTGTTTGGAAGGGCGGTGAGTCCTTTTGTGCCTCTGAGTTTGGAAGCTTTGTTGCAGCAGTGGGATTAAGATTCTAAAAGTAGGCCCCAGTGACTTCACCTGCAGGACCCAGCAGGCCCTTCCCCCTAAGTTTTTTGGTGAAAGCCCAAATTTTACATTCATTTCCTTGACTTATGCCTTTGCATTTGGGAACATGGAGGGGGGGTGCATCAGGTTAGATTTCATGGTGCCCCGAAACCCTGTAGCCAAAACTGAAATTCTCTAAGGCCCAAATTATGAGGAAAATCTAAAATATTTTCCAAGTCCTGTGACTTGTGTCTTTGGTTTGGATCTTTCATCTTCAAGGGCAGCAGTGTAGGTGACTATTGGTCTGCAGTTTGTGCCTCTCTCTGGTTCTAGAGGTTTTGATGGCAGGAGTAAGGGGGTATTTGGACTCCAGCGTGGACCCCCATGGTGTCAGCCCCCAGATGTAGCGAGGTACATCCCCCAACCCATTTTACTAGGAAAAACCCCAAATTTCTTCTCCATCATTTGGGCTTATCCCTCTGGACCATGCCACTTTGCTTGTGGGGATTGAATGGAGGTGCCAGGCTTGGGACTATGGTGCCCCATTGCTCTGTAGCCATGACTATAAACTCCTGAACCCCAAATTTTGAGGAAAATCCAAAATCTCACCTCCAGCCCTAAGACTTGTGCCTTTAAATTAGACTGGTTTGTTGAATGGGCAATTGACTCTGGGTCTGGAACCTTTGTTTTCAGCAATGATGGTGGTATGGTGCCAAGTGTGGGTCCCAAAAGTTTCAGCAGCAGTACTTCTCTGGGTGGCTCACTTCATTTTGTTAGGAAACACAACACATTTCTTCTCCAGCTGTTGGCTTTTGCCTTTGCTTTGGGTCAGTTTGCTTCCAGAAATGGGGCAGCGGTGCCAGGCAAAGCTGTATTATGCCCCGCTGCCAAGCAGTCATGACTGAATCCCCCAGATTGTGAGAACAGTCCAAAACTTCCCACCCCCAGCCGTGTGTCAATGGCCCCTGGATTGGACTGCTTTGTGGGAATGACAGTGGGGCAGGTATCAGCTGCCTGCAACTTGTGCCTCTTTGTCTGGAAGCTTGGTTTGCATGAGTGGGAAGTTGCAGAGGTCAGAATTTGGGGTCATCTGGCATCATGCCCAGGGTCCCACTGGGTGTCTACCCACTCCCACCCAATTTTGTTAGGAAAATTGGGCATTTTTCTCCATCACCTCAACTTTTGTCTTTGGGCCTATTTTGTTTGTCTGTGGAAATGGAGGGTGGTGCCAGGCTGGACTTCATGGAGCCGCACAACTCTGCAGCCAAGCGTGTTAACTTCACATCCCCCAAATGTGAGGAAGAATGAAAACTTCACCCAAAGCTCTTTGACTTGTGCCTTTGTATCAGACGGGTTTGTTGGAGGGGCTGTGGGACAGGTGGCCAAACCCTATAGTTTGTACCTCAGGCTCTGGAATCTTGGTTTGTAGAAGCTTCAAGACTGGGCCTCAGTGGCTTCTCAGGGCCTCCCTTGTATTCTTCTAGAAAAAAACAAGAATTCTCCTCCAGCTTTATCAGACCATCTATGCCATTGGAATGACTGTATTTGCTTGTAAGAATGGGGGAGAGTGGGGCTGGCGTGATAGTACAGCGAATAGGGCATTTGCCTTACATGCGGCCAACTCGGGTTTGATTTCCAGCATCCCATATGGTCCCTGAGCACTGCCAAAAGTAATTCCTGAGTTCAAAGCCAGGAGTAATCCCTGTGCATCACCGGGTGTGACCCAAAAAGGAAAAAAAGAAAAAGAATGGGCGAGAGGCTTGAGTCATTGTGTTCTGTAGCCTGTAGCCATGCCTATAACTCCCCACACCCCAAACTGTGAGGAAATTCCTAAATTCAGCTCCAAGATTGTGACTTTGGACTTTGATTTGGACCATTTGTATAGAAGACTGTGGGCCAACACTTATCAGCCTGCAGTGTGTACCTCTGGGTGAGCCTTGAAGCTTCAGGTCCAGTGCCCTGCTAGGTGCCTCCATCATTTTGTTTGAAAAACACCTAAAATTTATCTTCATCGCCTTGGTTTTGTGCCTCTGGGCTGAATGGGTGTGCTGGTGGGAGTGAGGGTGATGTGCCAGGCTAGATTTCATGGTACACCCCGCTTTGCAGCCATGACTCTAACTCTGAATGCCCCAGATGTGAGAAATATTCAAAATTTTCCCTCTAGTCCAGAGACTTGTGCCTTGGATTAAATTCTTTTTGGATGGTCTGCAGAGCAGGCATCCTACAACTTGCAACTCTTGCCTCTGGATCTAGAGGCTTTGTTTCCAGGAGTTGGGAGAGGCACCCAGCAGAGGGTCCTTCATTTCAGCACATTTCAGCACCTGTGCTCCATTGGGTACCTCCCACTCACCCAGTTTGTTTGGAAAAATTCCAGAACTTCATCTCAGCAATATGGTCTGCACCTTTTGTTCAGGCTATTTATTTGTGGGGCTGGATATGAAGCAAAAACTAGATTGCATGGTGCCCCAGGGCCATCTGTGAAACTCCTTCCATTCCTAGATGTAAGGAAAAATCCAGGATTTCCCCCTGGCTCTGTGACCTGGGCCTTTGGTTTAGATCTTTTGTTTGGAAGGGTTGCAGATCAGGCTCCAGGAGACTGCAGGGGGTGCATTTTGGTCTGAACTTTGTCTGCAGAATGGGAAGAAGGACCTACCAAAGTCCTGTGACTTCATCTCCAGGGCCCTGCCCATGAGGAATGACCCAAAATTTCATCTCCAGATAGTTTTGTTGGTGCCTTTGGGTCCAGTGGTCTGTTTTCACCTGGGGGAATGTGCCAGGCTGGGCAGCATGGTGCCCTCCAGCCCTGCAGCCATTCCTATATGTCACCCCACCACAAATTTTGCAGAAACCCCAAACTTCACTTTAAGCCCTATGGCTTGTAATTTTGGTTTGAACCTTTTCTTTGAAAGGGCTATGAGGCGAGTGCCCAGAAGCCTGCAGCTCTGCCTCTGGGTTTAGATTGGCGAGGACGCACCAAGCAAGCACCCTCATGGCTTCAGTCACAGAGCTCGACCACGTGCCTCTGCTCCATTCTACAAGAACAAAACCAAAATTTCATCTTCAGCTTCTTAGGTTTGTGTGCCTTTTGGTTTGTGCTTATTTGCTTGTGTGGCTTGGGGAAGGTGCCAGCCTAGACTGCCAGGCCTTTAATGCCCGACACCTCAGAGTGTGAGGAAAATCCTAAATTTTACCCTGATTCCTGTAAGGGGGGGGGGGCTTTGGTTTGATTGAACATTTATTTGCAAGGGCTGGAGGGCAGGCATTCAGTGGCTTGCAAGTGGCTTGCAAGTCAGGGCATGCAGCCAGGTCTGAAAGCTTTGTTTATAGGAGTGGGGACAGGGAGACATCTGTCAGTGGCTGTTGACCTTAACCTCAGGGATTCCCCCTCCACCACCATTTTGTTAGAAAACACCCAAAATTTAATTTAGGTCTCCTCAGCCAGTGCCACCCTGCAGGTATATCTGTAACTCTTCCTACCTCAACCTTTAAAAGAAATACAAAGTGTCACCTCTTGCCTAGTGACTTGTGTTTTTGCTTTGGACTTTGGAAGAACCATGGGGAGTCAACACAGAACTGCAGATCGTGCTTCTCAGCCAGGAAGCCCTTGCACAGGAGCTGGGTGCTCAGCCACGCCCTGGGCATCACTCCAGGGTCCCTTGGGGCTGCAGGTTTGCAGGTCTAAATGGTTTCATTGTTGTTTTACTGCCATTTCAGGAACATTTTGAGATGTTTTTCAAACCATAATGCTTCTCTTTAGTCATAAATCATGATTCACTGTAGAACTGTAAAACTGTGCTACAGTTCATCGATTTGCTGGAGCGGGCCCAGTAATGTCTCCATTGTGAGACTTGTTGTTACTGTGTTTGGCATATCAAATACATCATGGGTAGCTTGTTAGGCTTTGCCATGCAGGCAAGAAACTCTTGGTAGCATACTGGGTTCTCCGAGAGGGGCAGAAGAATTGAACCCGGCTTGGCCAGGCCGGCGGTGCAACCCCCCCCCAACCAAATTATCTAAGTGTGTATATACATACATATACATATACATATACATATACATATACATATACATATACATATACATATACATATACATATACCTTGTAGATTCGCATTTGGACAGTTGACTTTCTTGGTCTCAGTGGTAGGAAAAAAGAGACTGGGGACTCTTGGATGGACCCTTGGCACCTCAGTCCAGAACCAAAGCCCTGAGTCACAGCTCATTGGCTGTCAACTGTCACTTGGGTCTCCATCAATGCCAGGGGAAAGGAAAAGACAAGGGAGCAAATGTATCCCTGGGGGGCGGTGGCTGTGTTTGCCCCAGTAAGTAAGCAGTCGTGTTGGGTTTGGGTTCTCAACCTGGGATGGGATTTCCCCTTCAAGAGTGCTTGGACGTGTCTGGACACATTTTAGGTAGTTGCAACTCTTAATGTCTAATGGGGAAAGGCTGGGGATGAGGTCAGACCTCCTGTGATAAAGGGACAGACCCCACAGCCTGGCATTTTCACACGTGTCAACGTGTCAGGCTGAAGAACTGAAGGGACATCTTGGACAAAGGGACAATCAGGAAAGAGTGTGGGAAGCTGAGAGAGATGACGAGCCAGGGGTGAGAACCTGAGCTCTGGAATCTTCTCTCCATGGCTCCAATGCACCCGTCCCCTCACCCCAACCCACGCCAACCTGCTCTATAGCCCCTGGCAAGTGTCCGAGCACCTCAATGATTCAGTTCCTGGGGATAATGTTGATGTTGCCTCCACTCCACAGCCAACCTGACCCTGAGTGGTCTGAGCTGTCTAAGCTCCAGTGGCTGAGCGTACCGATGAGGGGGTGTTGTGGTGGATGCAGGGGAAGGGTCTGGACCTGAGTCTCAGAGGAGGCGTGCTCCCACCCTGGCTGTGGTGTATGACACACACGCCAAATCATCGATTCTATTTTCCATTCTCCTGGGTAGTGCTCCCTGCCAGTGCTTGGGGGCTCCTCCTAACTCAGTGTTCAGGGGTCACACCTGCTCATGCTTGGGGAAGCACATGGTGTTGGGGACCGAGCCCAGGGCTCCTGCGTGCCAGAAAGCATGAAGTAGCTCAAGGGTCCAAAACCAGCTCTTTAAGCAGCGTCCCATTCCACGGCTGTTGGCCCAAGTCGTTCAGGCTGCGTATGCAGTGACCACCTCTCTAAGTCCAAAAGTTTACATTCTCCCTGGAGAACATTCCGTGCCCAGTAAGTCATCAGCCGCTGGGCTTCCTGTCTGCAGAGCAGAGCCTGCTCCAGCCCCGGCAGTGAAGGGACACACACAGGACTTCCTTCTCTGCTGCTTTCCCTCAGCCCCAGGTCCATGCAGCTCGTGCGGGCTGGAGGCTGGCCCTCCTTCCTTTGAAATGGATGAATAATGTTCCACTGTGTGTTGGATGCACTTGCCCTTGGAGAGCATTGCAGAATGCCGTTGGGTTGGGCTGCTTTGGACCAATGCATGGCCTGAGCTTTTCCTCGCCTTGGGGACTTAACCGAGTGAGATTTCTGAGTCCTAGAATGATTCTCTCTTTGGCTTGACGAGGAACTGACAGACTGTCCGCAAGCGATACACACAGAGCTGAGGGTTCTAGGGAAGTCTGCATATGATCGTAGCCTGAGTTTTGTTCTGGTGATCCTCCTCCCATCACAGTGATGTCACAGAGAGGTGGGACCATTTGCCTGAAATCACACAGCTGGAAGAGACCAAGCCAGGAGCTCACCCAAGGATTTTGAATGGCAAAACGAAATTCTAGGATTGAATGTTCTCTCTCCTTCCTTCCTTCCTCCCTCCCTTCCTTCCTTCCTCCCTCCCTCCCTCCCTCCCTTCCTTCCTTCTTTCCTTCCTTCTTTCCTTCCTTCCTTCCTTCTTTTCTTCCTTTTTAAGAATAGTTATCAAATTTATTTTGGGGGAATAGCACGGAAATTATCTTTATATATCTATTGAAATGACTGTGTGGGGGGTTATTTTTTGTGCTTTGCTGATTTGGAAAATTGCCAAAAATTTTCACTGATTTATTTAAAACTAAATCAACTTTGTATTCCTAGGAGAAATCCTATTTGGTTATGATGAATTGAATTTTTAAATAAATTTTGCATCAAATTTTGTTAAGTGTCTTGCACATTTCTTCATAGGGCTATTGGTCTATAGGGCTTTGCATTCCCAATCCCAACTGCATTTGTATCTTCCGTCTACCTAAAGGACTTTCTTGCTGATGATAATTCTCTAAGCTTTCATTGGTCCCAAAAGTTTTCATTTTGCTCTTATTTGTTGTTGTTGTTATTGCTCTTATTTGTTGCTGGTGGGGTACTGGTGGGGTATGAGCTCAGGAATTTCTCCTGGTTCTGTGCTTAGGGCTCACTTCTGGCAATGCTCAGGCACCTTATATGATGTTTGGGATCAAATCTACGTCTGCCACTTGTGAGGGAAGTACCTTAACCTCTGTTCTATCTCTCAGGCCCCATTGTTTTTGTCTGTAAAGGACATTTTCACTGACACTGATGGTGAAAACAGTGCTGGAACATTGTATGTATGTTTAAAATTCAACTATGAATAACTTTGTAAATCATGATGCTTTAATAAAGTTTTAAAATTTTTTAAAAGATATTTTCACTGGATAAAATTCTACGCTTATTTTACTAGATGTATTTTCTTTTACTGCCTTAACAGTTCTGCTGTCATCTTGCTTCAGTTCTTCCGCTGCCATTCTTTTCCTACATTATATATAATTTCCCTTTTCCCCCACACAATGTTTTCCCCCATACATCTTTTTATTAATAATTTGAGTAATCTGATCCCGATGTTGCTTGGTTTAGTGGTTTAGTTTTTTCATGTTTCTTGTGCTTAGAGCTTCTTTAGCTTTTTGGAGCTATGGGTAAATCATGTCCATTAAATTGTTTTCTGTTACTCCCCCCCTTCTGAAAGAACCTTGAATGTGACACTTTCTAAAATTTCAGGGCTAGGTTGAAGAAGACATTATTGCCTGCTCGAGGAAATCCATGAACAACAGGATGACAGTGACAGTGGTACTCCTCCCTCCTAAAGATTTCAATCAATTATACAAAGTAGGGTTATCTTACACGTCACAGATGCTTTTTTCATTTTCTGAAGTTTTTTTTCCCCTCTCAACATTTTATTTTGGGTAGTTTCTATTGCTGTGTCTTCAAATTCACCAGTCTGTTTCCTTTCAACATGCAATCTTTGGCTTATTCCAGTCAGTGTATTTTTCAAATCTCAGACAGCATGGTTTTATCAATAGATGTCTGATTTAGGTCTTTCTTTATATCCTGCTTGAATTAAAAATTTGAGCATATGGAATACAATTATAGTAATTATCTTCAAGCTTTTGTCTGCTAATTCTAATCTGTGTCAATTCTGGATCAATTTCAATTATTATTCTCTTCTCTATGGATGATACTTTCCTGCTTCTTTGAATAGTTGATATTTGATTGGTTCTCAGACTTGGTGAATAGTAACTCATTTAAAAATTTAATATAAATCTTCTTGAACTTTGTTCTATAATACAGTTAAATTATTTGGAAACCGTTTAATCTCTTCTGATCCTAGTATAGGAGGACAGGTGTTTCGATCACAGCAGTGCTCAGGCTTCTCTCAGCTTGGTACTCAGTTTTCTGTGTACTCAGGGGATCCCCCATCCAAAGATGTTCTCTAGCCTCTGTCTCCCAGGCCCTGGTCTTAATTTTTAAAGAGTTTTTGCTGAATCAGAATAGCAGTTAGCTTAATTTTTCTCCACTACTGAGACAAGACTCTTCTGAATAGTTTACCAAGGAGAATTGTTACCTGCTTTGTGCTATCACTGACTTCTATCCAACCCTTTCAATTGCTTTGTTTTGTTAGCACTTCATTTATCCAGCTTCCTTTAGAACAAGCTCATCACTGCTCTGTCCTCTCCCCAAGGAGCTCCCCAGGACCATCTTTAAGGTAATCTGTCAGTGCACTTCCTCTCTGGCTTAGCCTTCTGGGTCTCCTGAGACCATCTGACTCTTCCTTTCTGGTTACCAGCCTTTGCTGCAATCTAGAACTCACCAAGAAATATACTGGGGTAAATGTGGTCTGACATTATTTTCTCTCTTTCTAGGAGAATACTTTGGCCACCTCTTGAATAAGCTCAGAAACTGATTTCAAAAGTTTCTTTGGTTTTGAGGTTGTTTCAGATGGGAGGAAAATTAGTCATTGTTATTCCATTTTGCTTGAAAGTGGAAGTTTTTAAAGCTGAAATTTATCTAATAAACTAAAAGCCAACCTCACTGAACTGGTTTCAGAAGGAAGCTTAGCACAAGATGTGGGGTGGAATGGGGGTAAAGAGGGAGGGGGTGGTGGAGGCAGGGGCATGGCAGGGATGGTGAAGGGCACTGGAGCAATGGTGGAGGGAGAGGACACTCTGGTAGTGAGCATGGTGTAGAAATGTTGAATGCACAAAACCCTACCATTAACAGTATTGTAAATTATGCTGTCTAAAGATTTTTTTCAAAGAAGAATATCAGCCTGATATCATGCCAGTATTTTGGGGGGACTCTGACTCAGAAATATTGGCTCCATCAAATGTATAAATTAAAATTGGGTCAGATAATCAGATAATTCAGACGTTTTTTTTTGCTTTTTGGATCACACCCAGCAATGCACAGGGGTTATTCCGGGCTCATGCACTCAGGAATTACCCTTGGTAGTGCTCAGGGAAGCATATGGGATGCTGGGAATTGAACCTGGGTTAGCCGCATACAAGGCAAACACCCTACCCGCTGTGCTATCGCTCCAGCCCTGATAATTCAGACTTTTTATAGGAAGATTACTTTCTGGTATATTTGCAGAATTAATATTTATACTGCCTCCTGTATTTTTCTACGGATGTTCTTTGTAGAGTTTGTCTTTGAATAGCAATGTGCTTTAGGCACAGTTCAGTCAACATGATAAGTAAGAATTAAGAGAGCAAAAGTCCTTTAGTAATAGTCCCACCACCCTGACAGCTGAGTGGGTATCTGAGTTTGAGTCTAACCAATCCCAATGATCTACTAAGAACCATGTAGACTAATATTTCATTGGACGCCTTTAATAGCAATTTTATTTTTAACTGATCTTGAAGTGTTTTAGATTCTTCTTTAAAAAGCAATATTTTAGGGCTGGAGATATAGCACAGCAGGTAGGGCGTTTGCCTTGCATTCAACCAACCCGGGTTTGATTTTCAGCACCGCCAGTAGTAATTCCTGAGTGCAGAGCCAGGAGTAACCCCTGAGCATCGCCGGTGTGACCCAAAAACCAAAAAAAAAAAAAAGAACAAAGAACATAAAAAGCAATATTTCAAGAGCTTCTTGAGAGTCATGATCATCACAAATGCTTGAAACACGAGTTCTCACGTGGAGATTTGCTGGAATAGAGCAAGTATTCTGATACCCAAGCATCAAGTGCCAAGCCCAATGTGAAGTGTTGCACATGCAACAGGAAATAGATGTTCACACAGAAACCCTGTGGGGTAATTACTGTCATCAACTACTGTGGTTTTCTTTGTTTTGTAGGTGGGGGAGGGGAGCAAGTTGGTCACTCCCGGCTCTGCTCAGAACTTACTCCTGACTTTGTGCCCCTGAAGGTGCCTGAAGGTGTTTAGGGCTCCGTACATAGTGCTGAGAACTGAACCAGGATCAGCTGGGTGCAAAGCAAGAGCCTTAATTCTTTTACTATCTCTCTGGCCTCTCCACTGTGATTTCCTTTACAGATGAAGAAACAGAGGCTAGAGAGATGAAATTCCCTACCCAATGTCTTATAATAATTAGCAACAAATCTGGGATTCTTGCTTCTGAGTTTTTGTAATTAACCACTACACTGTATGTCTCTGTAAAGTGCTTGGGGCAAGCTGTCTCATGTAAATAATGACTTTTGGCTTCATAGTTATAAATAAATCAAAACCAGTGTGGGATTTTAGCAGCAGTCCCTGTATTTCACACCAAACTATGGTTTCAGGAGATATTATTGCAAATGCTATTAGTTCTTCTTAGTCTTAAGACTAAAAAGCTAGATCATGGTTCTCAATGAAGAACAATTTAACAGCCAAGAGACATCTGACAATGCCTGAAACTGTCCTTGATGGTCCCAAATGGCGGGGTATTGGGGGTGGGGGTGGGAGAATTGGAATGTCACTGCGTCTAATGGATAGAAACCAGTGATGCACCAAAACTTCTTGAACATATGAAACAGCTTCCCACAACAAGAAGTTGGATCCCAGAATGTCACTCATGCTGAAGTTGAAAAACCCTTTGGCTGGACTGTAACAGAGTCAGGGTGTGTTGTTAACTTCCCTCTCTGCAGATTCCCAGGATTTGAGTCTTTGGAACTTGAGTAAAGTAACCTCAGTCCTGCTCACAGCACCTGAAGAAACTTGACACAGACTCATTTCTCCTAAGGAACATGAACTCTGCTTTGCCCACATCTCCTGCCCAGTGGTATTTAAGCGGCTCTTTGTTGCTGTGTCTCTTTGCCTCACTGGACAAATTTAGATTGGAAATGACATTTTGTCCTTAAAGTCATTCCAGGACAAGAATTCAAACATGCTGCATCTTTTACCTTCCCTGGATTTAAGCTTTAATGTTCTCCTTTAGCTCCAAATTCTGGCTGTCTTCTGCACTGGTCCTGTAGTAATAATACCCATTTTCTGAAATGATCTGATTATTTATCTTTAACACATGATAGATGTGATGGATTAACCGATGGATCTGAGGAACTCAAGCATCTGTGAGATTTAGTCTTATGGATGGAATTCTTAAGCCTTCAAGAAGAAATGGACTCTTGCCCAAAGTAGAATGTTCAAGAGAACCTGCCAGGGCTGGTGTGTGGCACCTGAAAGAGAAGAATATTTTCCAGACCATCTTAGCACTGACCCAGAGCAAGCCACTGTATTTTGCAATCTGTGATCTGCATTTGTAGTATCTAGAAGCATTCCTTTACCATACTTTCTGAGGGCACAGGTCAGTCAATCCTCCCTCTGACTCAGAACTAAAACCAGCCTCCCAAATGGTGAGACGGAGAGAGCAGCCTTTCAGATCAGCCCCCCGCCCCCCTTAATTGCTTCTCCAACAAATTCTTGCATGTTCAGTTAATTATAAATATTTGTTTCTAAGAAACAAATCTTTAAACTCAGAGAAGGTCAGTCACTTTTCTTAAGTGACACATCTAAGAAGCTGGACAATCATCCATATATTTCAGATACTCTGCTTTTTTGGTAGTTATTTCAAGAAATTGCATATAATTAAATACCAGTCAGAATGACTCAAATTATCTAAGTTTCTAAGTGACAAGGGTAGGTCTATATGTGCAACTCTAAGAAACTCAGGTAGATCTATATGTAAAAAATAAAAGAACTGAAATAAAAGAAACACGTCAAATGGTATTAAAAACAGATTGGACACTACCTGGCCCTTACAGATTTATTTTATGATTATTTCATTTGCCAACTCTTACAGTTTTGTTAGAATCACTTGATCACTTGACTTTCCGTTAATCATCGATTTGCTCGAATGGGCACCAGTACTCCATTTGTCCCTGTCGCGTGCTAGTGTAGCCCAATGGCATCTGTTCGTTCTAGGTACACGAAGAGCCTCAAACCGATTGTTCCTGTTCTTGATGAAGAAGTCTGACCATCTGGTAGGTGGGCGGCCATGCAGTCTTTTGACGTCCTGTGGAATCCAGTCGGTAATGGCTCTAGTCCAGCGGTCATCTCTAAATCTCATTACGTGTCCAGTCCATCGGATTTTTGACACCTTGGCAAACAAAACAGCGTCCCTGATTCTTGATCATTGACAGAGGTCGAAACTCCGGATTCTTTCTCTCATTTGAGTGAAACGTGATACTCCAAGCATAGCTCTTTCAAATCAGCTTTGGGAGACCCAAATAGCGTTCTCACCCTGTTTTCATAGGGCCCCGGTCTCTGAGGTGTATGTTAATGCAGGAAGAACAGTAGAATCAAAGACATGTGCCCAGAGCCGGAGGTTCTTAGTCCTCTTAGCTATTTCTTCGACACTCTTGAAGGCGTTCCAAGCTGCTCTCTTCCTTCTGCGTAGCTCGGGTGCCAGGTCATTTGTCATGGTGACTTCTCGACCTAGGTAAACATACCTATTGCATTTGGAGATGGTCGTTCCGTTAAGAGCAAATGGGGCGTCAGGAATGAGGTTGTTTCTCATAAACATTGTCTTCATAAGATTCAGCTGTAGTCCTACCTTTCCACACTCACGGTCGAAGTCGGCCAGGATTTGTGCCGCTTGGCTAATGTTTGGTGTTATTAAAACAATGTCATCAGCAAAGCGGAAATGGTATAGTTCTAAAAAAATGATAAGCACAATTGTCCACAAACAGTTGGATTTTGTTTCCTGATCCATCCAGATCCTCAAATTTACATCAGAAAACAAGAAAAGGCTCAAATAAATAACCTACACTCATATATAAAGGAACCAGAAAAAATTAAAAATTAAATCCAAAATCATTGCAGGTAATGAAATAATAAGACATAGAAAGAAAATAAAATACACATCAGAAAGATAATACAAAGGATAAATTAAACAAAAATTTGATTCTTCCTAAAGGAAATCCCTATCTATTTTATTAATGTAAAGTTTAAAAACATATATTTAGCATGTGCGTGTGTGTATTGGGGATGACACTAATGGTGCTCAGGGACATCTTCTGGCTAGGTGCTAAGGGGTCACTCCTTGTAGAATCAGTGACCAGGAGATGCTGAACAGACCCTAACTAAACACATGAAGGAAAAGATAAAAGAGACCATAGGAATACAAAGGATCATAACATATTGCTTCAAACAACTTTATGCCACAAAATTGAACCTAGGAGAAATGGAATAATTCTTATAATATTTCCTAAGATGGAATCCAGAAAAAGCAAAACTTGAACAAGTCAGACATGAGCAAGGAAATTGAACATTAATCAAGATTCTCCCCGCCCCAATCCCAGAATAAAATTCATGAATTCTAACAGAAACTTCAAATCTACTTACCTATCCTCAAGTTTTTTTTAAAAAAACTAATTACCTACCCTCAACTTTTTAAACAATAAAAGAGAATTCTCCTAAAGATATTTTGAGTCCAACATTGTCCTGATAACAATAAAACATGATCTAGCAATTTTACCTCTAGATATATTTCCCACCAGAAGTGACCCTTGAGCATAAGAATAAGCTGAAACCCAGCTGGGTGTGGCCCAAAACAAAATAAAAATATTAAAAATAAAGTGAAATAAGAATCTTGACCCCTAACTCACACCATATGCAGCAGTTAATTCAAAATGTTTTGAAGACAAGATTAGATAACAAGCTGGTATGTAGCTACTGAGACCCCAGGAATTTGAAGACAATTCCTCAAACCCAGAGCAATGAATGCTCAAAGATTTTCATGCACCAGTAAAAAAAGCTATCCATATGGGCCATAGACTCGTAGTCATATAACAAAGTTTATTAGTAAAGATTAAGTGATTAAAATAGAGGCTGAAGGAACGTGTGCTATCAAACAGGTGCTGTTGGGGGAGGAAAGGGGTTGTTGTGGATAAGCAGAAGCTTCTGGAGCACTGTCCTGGAAATTCCAAAGTAAAGGAGGCAAGATTGAAGTGATGCTGACACCCAGAGATGTCTGCTTCCCATATCCTAAGTCACTGGATACCAGCAGTAACAAGGCCGATCATCTATATTATTCTCTGAATATGTCAGGCTTCCCCAGCAACTGCCTAGTTGCCACACATGTTAGAGACTGTGTTTCAGATGAACCATTATTTATTTTTCTTGGAATATAGATAAAAATATTAAAACACATATCCATATAAAACTCAGATATTAATGTCCATGGCCGGCTATGATAGCACAGCGGTAGGGCGTTCGCCTTACAAGCGGCCAACATGGCCGACCCGAGTTCGATTCCTCCACCCCTCTCGGAGAGCCCGGCAAGCTACCG